>CAKNWT010196004.1:0-10013 GCA_932066315.1 Andricus coriarius
CTCGAAAGTCGAGGCTTGAAAAAAGTGCCTCAAAAACCTTGTTTTTTGGCACGTTTTACATCAGCGCCACCGTAAAAGATTTTTTAGAACAACAATATGCATATCTTTCCATTCGGGAGACCTTAAGCTTTCACGTTTACCTGGCCAAAATTTTCTGCGATTTTTTTTGAACGAGTTGCAAGTCTTCAAAGTGAGGGTCGCGTACTTTTGACGCCGACTTTAGTACTAACAACTACAGATAGTGTCTTTGTTGATTAAGGATACCCCTGAATCGGCCACCATTGCGACACCCTAGTATAATATTATTAGGTAATTTTATTTTATTTAACATTCTTTTCACGAATTCCTTCTTTGATTTTACTTTTTAGGTAAGTTGCATATTATAGTCTATAGAATATTCTATTAGATTGCCAATGACATAATTAAAAAGTGTATTAAAGGGAATTTTTTGAAATTCTGTGAGTATCAGCTAATTAAAATAATTTAGAATCTTCCTAAAGAGAATGGGTGTATTTGACTGTGTAAATATCCTGTATCGGGTCATCCACTAATTTATTTTTATTTTTGCATATCAAAGTATATGCACTAAAATCACTAATAATACTAGTATAGTGTAAAAAAACTTGTTTCCGAAGTTATATTTGAAAACGAAAAATGTGTACACATTTTAAATTCCTATTTCTATCACGTCCATTTCGCCATCTTGATGTGCCGTTGCATGCCTTCAAAAGCTTATAAATAAGTCGAGCGATTGACGTTTTTTCATAAAAATTGAACACCTCTGTCAAGAATCCAGGAATAGTATATTGTGCACCAAGGCAGCGAACTAGTCTTTTTACGGCCGAGCGTGAGTTTTTGCAAACACGCGAGACCGTAAAAAGACTTCGCTGCCTCGGTACACACGATATTTTATGTAATAAGAGTACAGTTTCCGACTTTTGTCATGATATTGTATCTGAGGTTTGAGGTTAGTTTAAAGGGACAAGTGTGCACAGAACAGTGCGCGTGGGTCGAAGTAACAAACGCGCATGCGGGCGCGTTTCCCCGCACTTTATCGGCCTAGGCCGGTAAGAAAATTATAAAATATGATTTTTTGATGATATAAAACACGTAATTGACTGATGTTCAACGGTGTTATATGCATGGAATGCTGGGATGTATGTGAGCTCTAACCTCAAAATCAAGTCGCTTATTTACGTAACAAGTTTCGTTTAAATGTTTCATTGGAAAAAGTGGCATTTCCGGTTGATATTGTGTTACTTCTTAATTAATTACTATAAACCATTAAATGAAAAGAATCAAGTTGTAATTTCACGCTTAGGTTATTTAGGAGTAAGAGTTTATAAAAAACTTAACCCTTCGATGGCACACTTCTCGACGCGTAACATAGCTGGCATACTGGGGTCTATTTCACCCCAAAGAGAGAAAAGCTTCCCACAAAGAGCCAATTGATTATTTTATGTAGCTCAATTTTTTACACACTCTTGGATAATTACTTCAAAGAATGCTGTTGGTTATTTGGTTCAAAAATTATTTCAAATATGAAAAAATATGGTAGAAATTAAAACATAGCGAAAATTGATATTTTTCACGACAAAATTAATCACTTTTTTTTCTTTTTCAATAACCGTATAAGTACTATTTTCAAATGTTGAAGGGATTTTAATAAGGTTAAAAATGCCTGGGGTATTTGCAACCCCCGTGTGCCAGCGAAGAGTTAACTATGAGGCAAACAAAATTTGTGTGGATGACCCTGTTTGAACACTTTATTCTAGGGAAGTATCAAGTTAATTCGCAAGGCAACAATTATTTTTAACGGATATTCATATTCTTCGTGGATTTGCATTTCACTGCTGCAAAAATATTAATCTCAGAGCTCTGCTACCCTCGAGCGAATGAAGAATTAAAAGATAAAAAAACATTCTGCTAACGAGCGTCGAGAACCTTTCGTCGTTCTCACTGTTAGCAGAATTGCGTATGCAGGAAAAAAGTAAACAAATCAGGCATCGCATTCCTTCCAACAGCACCGAAAATATTTTTTAAGCAAAGAGAAAACAAAGGATTCTTTTCAATTATTTCTAAATGGAATAGCAGGATTATATTGAAGTTGTTACCATTTGATAAAAAAGTGTGCAACAATTAGTAAATGTACCTTAAGAATAATACAAAATATTAAAATATCAGACTTTACAAACCAAAATGCTAGCTTTAAAAAAAAGACGAGGACAGGGTGATTTTTCACGGGAATAGGGTACTAAAAGAGAAATACATTATTTTAAATCAAACTAATGTTAATATCATATTGAATTAAATATAAAACGCTTTAAATTCCTAAGATTTCTAATAAAAGTATATTATATTTTTAAGAAAATAGTTGAATTTTCAACTATAAAAACTTACCTACCAATAGAGATGAATTTTTAACACTATAAGACGAATTTTTAACAACAAAAAATTAATTTTTGAACAAACAGTTGCATTAATAATAAACAAATAGTTGAATTTCAAGCAAAAGAAACGAATTTTCAATAAAATAGTTGAACTTTTAACCACATAGTAAAATTTTAAAACCAAAAAGACAAATTTTTTACAAACCAGTTGACTTTTCAACAATAATTTAATATTCTACTATAAAGATCAATTTTTACCAAAAAAGATTAATTCTGCCATAAAAAATCAATTCTCAATCCAAAAGGACGAATTTGTACAAATAAAACAGTTTACTTTTCGACCAAAAAAGAGAACTTTACAAAGTAGTGAAATTTTCAACAAAATAATTAAATTTGCAACAAAATAGTTGAGTTTTCAACCTACAAAATTTATTTAAATTTTTAAACATTTTTAAACAAAAAAAGATTGAGGTTCGTCCAAAAACAGCGGTATTTTTATCCAAACAGTTCAAACAAGAAAGATGAATTCCCTACCATCAAAGGCAGTTAAATTTTTAACTAAAAAGATTAGTTTTCAACCAAAAATGGAACCCTTAAATTTTCACTTTAAAAACTGAATCGATATAAAAAATAAATTTCTAATCAGTTGAATTAAACCAAAAAAGACAAATTTTCAACATAATAGTTGATTCGTCAATTAAAAAGATGAATTTTCAATCAAAAAGATTTATTGTCTGCTCAAGAAGACGCATTTTTAAAAAATCAAGAATTTTCAACCAAAGAGTTTACCAAAGGAGATGAATTTTCAACAAAATTGTCATGCTTTAAAGCCAGAAAGACGAACTACCTAGAAAAAAGTTGAATTCTTAATCCGCAAATATAAATTTTCAACGAACAATTTTAATTTTCTAATAAATAGGTCAATTTGAAAATAAATGGTTTAATTTGTAACCAAACGTTTCAAGTTTAAACAGAAAAGTTAAAATACAATCAAATAGTTGAATTGTCAACTTAAATCACCAATCTTTAACAAAAAATAGATTAAGTTCAACTTTAAACCAAGTAATTGAATCCTTCATCCTAAAAGATGGCAACACAATAGTTGCATTTTCAAGAAAAAATTAAATTTTTAACCAAATAGTACAATTTTTAACCAGAAAACATGAACTTTTAATAAAAATTAGTATGATTTTCTTATGGGTTCTATTAGTTCAGTTCGCATTTTACCGAAAAAACGAGAAAAAAGGGAAGTTTCTTGTAGAAAGGGGGAAAAAGAGGAATTCTTTAAAAAAGGGCAAAAAGTGATTAAGGGAAACAGTGTAAAGTCTGAAACTGGAAAGTATATAAATGATTTCACAAGCTACGAAAAAATGGTGACAAATAAAATTGTTCACCTCAAAAAGATCTACAAATTTTTTGTGTGCCATTTTTCAATTAGACACGTAGTTTTTGTTTCAATCGCGAAAAATGTTATTTAAAATGTTTAAATTCCATTTTCCGTTCAAACTATGCAAACTATGGAAAAATCTTGCAAATCAAAATTGGTTATCTGAAGTAAATGGAAAAATGCCTCTATTTATGACACGAAATGCATGATTGGTTACCTTATCCGCCGGACGAGTGTTTTTCGTTCATAAAATTATGTAATTAATCTCTTGATATTTAAAAAAATACTTTTCAACAATTATCAGAATTGTATTAACTAAGAACATTTATTTCCACACGTCGGCAGAACGAAAGAAACTTCTAAAAATGGAGACAAAACTCGGTGGTTCTGAATAAGTAACAAATTCGGATGCAAAATACGTTTTCTCCTTTTCAAAGAATCAAACTTTCCATATAAGTAAAATTGAAGCCAATCAAAATGTAAAATACAATAATTATGATAGTAGAATGTCATCGAATTTTTTAAAGAAATTATATAAATATTAAACGTAGTTTATATTTATAATTCAAGTTGAAAGAACTTCAGTATCAATTTAATATTCGTTCACATTTAATTGCAAATCACCAAGTGAATTATTAGAAATAAAAACTTTCAACACTGATTATTTCGAAAATTCCCAATTTCACGCTTTCAAAAGTGGGTACACTTTGATTTTTTTTTCACGTAGAAACAAAAGCAAAAACCACAGCAAAGTTTAAGTATGTATAATCAAAGTTATAAAGAAATAAAGTGAAGAATCGGGCTAACCTATCTTCTATAAGCATGATAAGACGCAATATTGGTACTGAAAGTTACATTTTTTAAATCGTTTTTCTTTGACGAATATGACACATTTTAAATTTCAATATCTTTATTAATTTCAAAGATTTTACAATGTTTTTTTTTGTTACGGATTATTTCAGGATAATTTATTCTTTAAATATGGATTGAGTTTGAAGGGCTGGAAAAAAGGATTCTGGATTGTAAAACGAATCTGAACGGATATAAAATGGAACTTTTTTTGGTAAAAGGAGTCTAAGGGGATAAAAAAGAAGATTTTGAATTGTAAGATAAGTCTGAGGGGTTGATAAGGGCAATTTCGCATGCGCTTTGTTATTATTCATTGCTTATTATTTACTTATTATTCATTATTGCTTCCTATTTATTGTTTATAGTTCACCGATCCTAGATCACAGAAGGATTTTATATATTTCAATGGATACACTTCATCAAAGCGAATAAATTTTATACTTATAATACTGCTATATTGCAAAACTTTCGGTTTACAGAGTCTAGTAGTACTGCCAATACTGTGATAAAAGTTCTTCAAAAGTTCGATTCTTTCAAATTCATTTCTTTTCATTCTCACGACCTTTAAGCCTATTAATTATTGAAACAAATTGTAGAGGGGAAATCTAAGAGTAAATAATAAAAAAATAGTTTGAATCATAATTGTTTTGTTCAATGTAGTTATTTTCATTCAATTTTATTTGACAAAAGTTAATTTTATTCCTCCGAACATTCTTTACAGTTCGATTCGTCACAGTTTTGTTAAATGTTATTAAGCAAATTGTGTAATTTCAAAAATGAATAACTAAAAATAAGTATACATATTATTTTTAAATAAAAAAATTTCCATTAAAGCGTGATGTGTAGAATTGTGAAAAACAATTCAAGGAATATAATCAGCTTTGGTAAATTAAAATTGAGTGAAAAATACGATTCTTGCCTAAAGCAGAATAAAAAAAGTTAAATAACTACATTTAAATAAACAATTATGACCTCAACTATTTTTTTTTATTAATGAAGGTTGGTTTTCTCTTCTAAAATTTGTTGCGATGATCAATCGGCCTTTGTTTTTCAATTTTATAATGCAAGCTGGTTGAAGATTTTTTTTCTCAATATAATCAAAATTGCACAATAATTCACATCCTTAACAATTTTTGAGCAAAATATAGAATCGAAGGGAAAAAAGTTCTTTTTATCTGATCCGGCTTTAAACTTAATATAATTATTTTTTAATCTATGCTAATTGAAACCTGTTTTTACTGTTGAAATACTTTTTATACTATTATACACACTATTTATACACACCATACACACTATATTATTATTTGTTTTATTATTTGCTTATGTAATATTTCATATTACATACGCATAGTAAATAAAGAGTAGAGTACATTACCATTCTTCAAGCTCATGTACCATACTGACAGTGATCAATTCTTTGAAACAAACTTACTAAAAAACTACTACATCAAATGGATTTTCCATACCAGACTGACGTAAAGAAAAAAAAACGTCTGATGTAGAAAATGCATTTGAGTTATTAGTTCATGAGTAAGTTCGCTTAAAAAAATTGGTCACGTGACAGTCTGGGACATAAACCTGTCATGAAATCTCGTGAAATCCTTGAAAATTTGTGCTGTCCTTCAAAATCTTACGAACTCTTTTGAAATGTTTGTAAACTCCTGAAACATTTTTTTAATTTCGTGAAAATTCCTTGAAAACTATTGATTTCCATGGATATCGTACCAAATCTCTTGAAATCCCTGTAAAATCATTTAAAGACTGTTGAAAACACTTGCAATTATTTGAGATTCCGTGAAATCTTTTGAAATCTATAAAATCGCTTAAAATGTTTAAAATCGCATAAAAATCCCTTATAATCATTTATCACCTGTGGAAATTCCTTAAAATCTCTTAAAATCAGTTAAAATCCTTTAAATTAGGTGAAATATTTCGATATTTTTTTTAACAAAGCAACTATTTCACTACTGTTTTAAAAAAATGACGCTAATGCTACTATTCTTTCAAATAGCTCGCTAATGCATATCGGCCATCCCAAAAATGAAAAATTCAAAGGTTTTCATAATTTTAAAGATTTCAAAATATTTCAAAGTTCTAAAGAAAATTTAAAAGATATTACAAATTTTAAGATAGCTTAGGCGATTTCAAAGTATTTCAAATGATTCTAAAAGTGTATCAAATATATTAAAGGATTTCAAAGACTTCAAGAGATTTTAGGAAATTTCAAAGAATTTCTAGTGAACTTTAGGCAGTAAATGAAATTGACTGAAATGTAAAGGGAGTTCTAGTTGTATGAAATTTCACAAGATTTCAGGGATTTAAACATTTGCAAAGGATTCTAAAGAATATAGTGTATTTTGAAAAATTCCGAGAAATTTAATTAGATTTCAAAGAATGTTTTATGATTATCAAGGTGCCCGTCGGACCAGGAAATGACAATGAATTTATTTTTTGACAGAAAATTTTTGCAAGTTTTTAAAGGAAAAATTTATTCAATCACTTGAAATAACACAAATTTTATATCAAATGATGCAATGCAATTTAAAATAAGTTCGATTTTAGATTTTTCAAAATTTTAGCTTTAAATGTTAACTTTTTTTAATATGAAATCATTCAGTTCACAATGCGTAATTCTAAAATATTTTAAATTACAAACTTTCTATTTTAGATGTTCATTTTTAAGCCTACATTTTCAATTTAATGAATTTTGGAATGGAATGGAATGGAAAATTTACAGATTTTTATAAACTATTTTCAATTTTAAAATAACTTGAAATAAACAGATTCATAATTAAACATTCAGTTCGATTTCAAATCGTGTTCAAATATTGCTTCAATCTAAAATATTCAGTTTTTAACCCATTGAATTTGAAAGTTCTTAATTTTAAAATTTGTAATATTCATCAAAATTTAACTATTCATTCAGAATGAGGAATAATAAATAAAATATTTAAAACTAATAAATTTAAAATACAATTGTATGAAATAGAAAGTCTTGAATCTTTAAAATTTTAGAGTGCTATATTTAAACTTTGAACAATTGTTAATTTGAAACAACTTAAAATAAAAATAATTTAACTTCTTATTTAAAAAGTGTTCAGTTTAAACAAATCTTTTAATGTTTCTAAATTTAGATTTAAAAAGTTGACAGTTTAACGACATTTAATTTAAAAATTTTCAATCGAAAAGAGTTGAAAGCTTCCGTTTTATACGTGTAAATTGTTTAGCATTACAATACAAAATTCCTGAGTTAAAAATATTTAAAGCATTAAATTTTAAAGCTTGAAATTTAAAAGAGGGCTTAGCATGAATATTTTAATTTGCAGTTCAGTTTTTATTACTTACACCTTGATTTTAGAACATGAAAAGATTAAAAGATTTATCAGTAATTTTCAATGATTTCGTCAGATTTCAGAAATTTTAAAAATTTCGAAACATATTTCCACAATTTTAAGGGATTTTAAAACTTTTAGGGTATTTTAAAGGATTTTAAAGTTTTAAAGGTTTTTGAAAAAAAATCCAAGGAATGTAACGAGATTTAAGATTTTCGTAAGAGTTCAGAAAATTTTAAAGTATTTTAAAAATGTATCCAGGACATACAGGATATTCCAAAGATTCTAAGGAATTTTAACGGATTTCTAGAAAACTTTATGGAATAAGTGAAATTAAACGAAATTTCAAGGGATTTTTACGGATTTCAGGGATTTCAGAAGATTTAAGGGATTCCAGTGGTTTTTAAAAAAAAGATAAAATTTCAAGTGATTTCTACGGATTTTGAGGAATGTTTAAAGATTGACGATTTTTCTAGGAATTTTTAGAGAATCTCAAAAACAGACTTCGGGATTTTCTGAAAGGATTTCATCTAATTTCAAAGCTTATAGGGTATATCTTAAAAGATTCTCAAGGATTTCACGAGATTTTATGGGAGATGTATATTGTATATAAAATAACAAAAGTAGTTAAACTTTCGAAGTAATATTTAAAGAATTGCATAATACAGTTTTCCTACTATTTTTTTTTTATTTTTGGTGCTCTTTTAACCTCAAAACTTGAATTTTTTTTTAAATATTTGCCTGCGGTACTATTTTTTTTATGAGACGGGCGCAAAATTATCCATTTGCACCGTGCACTTAAAAGGCTAGTCACGGCCGTGTATATTTCACCCGAAAATAAGCGTAGAAATTGCTCTTTCTATCTTTGAATTTCCAGTTGCCATTCAGTGATTATTTTCCAGTAGTTTCCTCGCGTGAAGGAAAGAACGAGAATATCGAGAAATACAATCTCATATTTTCTTTCCCCCATGGACCAAATGACTTGTGTTTTCAAATATCCTAGTGCAGGGGACCGCAAGTTTGAAAGTTAGGGTCGCAAATATTCATTGAAATTCTTCCAGAAACTCGGATATCAGGCGGGAAGTTCAATCTGATACGTCGCGGCTTGAGCAATAAGTGTCAGGGCTCCTAACATGGGTCTATGATGCAGCGTGCTGACGTAAATCTTACGCTTCCCCATTTCACCACCCCTTTTTTCATGATCATTCCACTGCGTATCCCGACTTCTTCAGGGTTTCTAGAACTCAGGGAATTCTGGAAAGTCAGGGAATATCAGGGGAAACTTAAAAGTGTCAGGTGATTTTCGATACACGGCAATTTAATTTTAATTGGTCATCCACAAATTACGTAAGGTTTTGTTATGATACCCCCCCCCCCTCGCCCTATTTAAGATACTGTGGGGTGTGCCCCCCCCCCTTAACATAAAAGTACAATTATAATTTTGTTATTTTTTAATTTTTTGGTTGATAATTTTTCTTGTTAAGTAGTCATTCTTTTTTATTTAAAAATTCAACTGTCCTGTAGCAAATTCGTCTTTCTTAGTTAAAAGTTAAGCTATTTTGGTAAAAAAATCAACTATTTCGTTGAAAATTAACTTTCTTGTTAAAAATTCATATTTTTGTCTTCAAAATTCAACTGTTTTGTAGAAAATTCGTCTATAAAAATTCAACATTTGGGATAATATTTTTTTTCAACATTGCCTGAAAAATCTTCCTTGATTGAAAATTCAACTCATTTGTTGAAAATTCGTCTGTTTAGTTGAACTAAACCTAAAATTAATTCGAGAACTGAAAATTAACCTATTCCATGTTTGGTTAAGAAAAAAAAATTTAAGTTGAAAATTAAATTATTCTCTTTTTAGTTTGAAAATGAATCTATTTTGGTTGAGAATTGAACTAATTTATAATAAATTCCTATTTTTTGGTTAATTTTACTGTTTTCGATTAAAAATCTTTATATATTTTCTTAAAAATTCATCTTGGTAGAAAATGAATCTTTCAACCCCCTTCGTAAGAAACGGTATGTATGACTATTGTCACTGAAATTCATTATGAA
>CAKNWT010196008.1:0-13916 GCA_932066315.1 Andricus coriarius
ATAAAATAAGAACATTCAAAACAATTAAATATAGTTTAATTAAGACCTAGTGAGCAGGAATTAGAGGAAAAGGGATGAAAGCAAATACCTAACAAAAATACAATGAGTAAAGGGAAGCATCGAAAATTGTAACAACAAAATTTCGTTGTTCATTTGGAGAATAAAATTAAAATTTGAACCAGGTGTAAAGAAAATTTAATTTGAAATTATAAAATGTAAGATATTACGTTATACAAATACATTTAATTATAGCAATAATTTAAGAACAAAATTTTTTAAATAAGAAAATTCTGGAAAATTTGAAAAAATAAAGAAAAATTATTCGCACATTCTAGGTTTTATATTATTAAATGAATAAAAAGTTTTAAATGAGTTTCATGGACTGAAAAATTTCATTTAATTGGGTTGATTGATTGATTAATTTGGTTGATTTGATTAAGTTGATTTGATTCAATTTACTTCGTTTGATTTGATTTAATTGAATTAGTTGATTATTAAATTGATTTGGTTTAATTCTCTAGCCGCGGATGACCTTACGCGGCAGACGGGACAGTTGGAGATAAAGGTTTCACCTCTGGATACTTTTTTAGAGCTACTAATTCTTGTAGAATGTTATGAGGAACAGTGTTGACGGACCAGATGAAGTGATCCCAGAAGAACAGCCTTTTGCATCCAGTTTGCGATGGAATGAGCCTGACGCTGGCAAGCCGGAATCTTGTTGAGTTGGCTAAGAAATAAAGCTTTCATACCTCCAAGACAGCCGATTATGAGAACTACAAGATGGACTTTGTAGCCTTGGTACAGCCTGCTAAGCTCGAAAAGATGTGCTTGATATTTCACCCGTTTTTCTTCCTCCTTTGCCGTGATATTACCATCGGCTGGTGCCGAGAGTTCAATCACGAAATGATCTTGGTCTTCAGATCTTGGAGGACAATATCAGGCTTCATAGCACTGATATGTTGAGTGGTGGAGAATGAGAAATTCCAGTAGATCTTACACTGATCATTCTCCACAACGGACTCGAGTTCCCCCTGGGCGTATGGCATGACGAGCAAGAGATCAACGCCATAGAAGTGCCTAAGATGGTAATATAACACTTTTAGAGCCGCATTGTGTCTCTCGGTGTACCCGTAACGTGCATACTTTAAGCATTCACTGAGAACATGCCCAAGTGTTTTTGGCTCTTGCTTACACGCTCGGCTGTTAGTATCGCCTACAGGTATATTCATTATGTGCTCGCGGCAAACTAAGGTGTCTATAACACCGTCTTGACAAGCAAAAAGAAATCCCTCAGTCTCCGATCTCAATCCAGCAGACTTGAGAAACATGTTAGAAAGACCCATCGAGAGCTCTTCTCTACGTATGATGTCGTAGAATTTACCATGAAGGGGCTTGTCAACATGTTCTCTTAGTAGAAGCGTATGTTCTGCTTCCTGTACACGACTTTTGAGCACCGAAGGTGTTAGTGATGCTAGGCCATGTGTAGTGTCGCTGGAATCAAATGGGAGGCCAAGCTCCTCTGCGGCCCTATTTGCGGCACGGTATAGAAACGCCGCAACATTGTTGGCTTCATGTTGATGTACGAGTCGCATAAGAGAATGTGCACTATTAAGAATACCTACTCATGAAAGAAAACAACGCTGAGCAAGTAAGGGAATGGCTTTTATCATTTTTGTTCACTCCGAAATTGGTTTTTAACTCACGTACGGTAATGATGTTTTTGTTGTCAAAATGCACTTTTCAGTCTTAATATCAGATTCACAAAAAAAAGAGTTAATATTTTAGACTCAATTTTATAGAATCTTTTATTAAACGATACACTTAATATTTCTCTATGTATTACTGAATTGTAACGACAATATTTTACTAGATAAAAGACATACGGTAATGATTTCTGAAATGACAAACATTGAGGGACAGACTTTAAGGTTTTCACAATATTATTTATTTGACTTGAAAAATGTGCATCCATTAAATTTATGTTCATCTAAAGTTTACAAACTTAATACGTTAAGCGTTTTTCAGGTTACTGTCTGCAGAAAGGAGAAAAACAGTTTATACTTGTGCAAAGTGAGGTTGGGGCACCGTACGGTACCCAGATAGCAAAGTGCGCGGACGGTGCGACGCACGTGCGTCGCACCACGTGCGGATTTTCTCGCACGACGTGCGCGCAGGGGATGACACAGCTGCGTCCTCATATGCGTGACAGGTGCGTCGCACGTCGTGAGGGTCGCACGTCATGCGTGCCGGTGCGGGTATGGTGCGTGCACAAATTTAAGATTTTTAGAGGGTACAGAAAATATTTGCATTGATATTTTTAAATAAAGAGCAGGTAATTTATCATGAACGTATTTTTTATTATCGATGGAAGGAATATTTGTACATTTTAGTTGAGCATTAGCAATTCAGTTTCCGCATGATTGTCTCACACTTTCTGAATGTAAACAGCTGAAACAGTCTCCCTTTTCCAACTCATTTTGAGCTTAAAAGCAGGAACCCAACCTAAACGAAACAAAACACTTTCGTGATTTTCGTTCTGTTTCTATACTGCCAAAACCTAACTATATTCACTTGATTTAGGATACGTTATTCAAAATACCGAAATTGTAACGAAAAGAAAATGAAAGGTTCGGTACTGTTTGGATAACGTAACGTATAATTTGTTCTAATTTAGAGCCAGGCCAGCCAGCGGGACGATAAGTCGCCATAGAAGTCGCAAAGACACTCGCGGCGCGTCGTGCATTTCCGTTGGATCGACGAAGGCTGCTGCGCCATATATGTAACATTCAACGACAGCGCGCGGTTTTTAAATGAAGCTTTCTTCATTACACATGGAAATAGTAAAAATACATGCAAGTGCATTAAAAATTAAAGACGCATTTTTTAACTTTATTAACCAATTTTCTGAAAATTGATTTTAAATTTCAGTCAATATTAAACATGAAATTCAAAATCCAAATGGAAGATATAAAAATAAAAAAATATTCAAAGCTTAAATGATTCCAACAGTTTCATTTTTTTTTAATTCCAATTCAAATTGAAAATTTTTGAAATATTATGTAAATACAAAACAAAAATTTCTGGCTATTTGGAATTTTGTACGTTTTTTTTTCTTTTACACCTTATTCTTTTATAGCTTTTTATGGCCTTGACATATGTTTGTGTAATGACACAGCTGTAAGAATGTTACTTAATGTAAGAATTTTTTTAAATATTTGTTCTATGTTCAAAAAAAGAACCAAAGATAATAAAAAAAAATGTTTAAAAAGTTGGAAATTATTTCTTTCTTTTTAAAAAGATACAGAATAACAAAAAGAACTTCTTGTTAATCTAACACCGACATAGTAAAGGAACATACTATTAAATTACCATTTTTAAATAAATAAAATGCTAATTTATGCTTACGATAATATTGGGAGTGTTTCAATTTTTATGAATAAACCATTTTTACAATAATTATAGTTCAAATTATAGTTATAATAATTACTGTTATTCAAATCTACGATTCTCACTTATGTATTCATGCTATAAATAATGCCTCTCACGAAGTGCGACGCACATGCGCCGCATATAGTGCCCATCACGAAGTGCGACTCATATGCCTCGCACGTGCGTGCCCCTAACACAGTGCGGCGCATATGCCTCGCACCTTGCAGGCACGGCGTGCCTCGCATCCCGTGCTTGTAACGTGCCCCGCACGTTTGCTATCTGGGTAATGACGTTTGGGGTGTTCTTTTATTAAATTAAAGTAAACCGGAACGCAAATTTAAAAAAAAATGAAATGATCATTTAGTTGAGGATGATAATAACTATTTATTAAATTTAAAAAATAATCAGTACGAGTTTCGAAGTTAATTTTATATTCCTGGGACTTCAAGTTTGCCTCCAATTTGACAATTACCCATATAGAGGTAATAGATGCGTAGTTCCGAAATGCAATTCGGGCTACGAATCCTCTTTGAAGAAATCTCACCTTTTTTCTGCTCCAAAAGATAAACCTTTACTCAGGGTTGGTCACTTGCGCATAACTCGAGTATTTTCTACGTATAATACGTTTTTGACGTAATATACGTCGAAAACAGTAGAAAACCGTAGAAAACTCCTGTAAGTTACGTTTTCAAGATGGCTGACTTGTAAAATCAGTCTCATTAGTGTTGACAAGTACACAACCTCACTCTTGTAATATAATAATTATTAATAATCCTGTTGAATGCGTTATAGTAATTAAAAATAATAATTATGCCAGGGCTGGGAAGAAACGCCCAACATCATAATGTAATCCCATGAAAGGATATGTTTTTTGAGCGGAAGGAAGAAGGACAGAAAATTTTCGCAAAGTGTCTCTTGTGTGATAAGATTTATGAGTTTGTAGGATAACTGGTCCAACATTTTTCTTTCAGTTCTACCCCCTCGATACATCTTTTTACAATTTACTGCAATGACAAGTAGCAAAGCGAACACGGCGACTACGACAAGAAAAATAGGTTATGTGAGTATTTTTCGATATTGACGCATGCGCACTGAAAGTTTCCATTCTGACGTAATATACGTCAAATCACGTAGAAAACTAGAGAGGTAATATGCGTGGTAATGTATACGCGTAGAAAACCACGTATAATACGTCGAGTATTATATGTTACCAACCCTGACTTTACTCGAAAAATGGCAAAGGGCAATTCCGCGAAAAGATTTTACATTAAAAAGTGGACTAGTGGTATGCCACAAACATTTTCGTCAGGAGGAAATAATTTGCAAGAGAGAATTAAAAAGATGCTGATGGCACGGCCATGACATCGGTATGTATAATAAATATTTAAAATTTAATATTAGTTTTGCTCACAACAACACAAATTTTCTATATATTTGAATAAAAATTGTACATATATTTCTACAGGTGATTGTTATATTAGAGAATTATATCTAAGATATACAGTCGAACTTCGATAACTCAAACCACCAGGGGGAAGCGAAAAAACTTCGAGTTATCGAAATTATGTATACCTTGACGAAAATATGTACGCCTAGAACATACACTAAGTAGAATATTAGAAAAGAGTGAAATGGAGTTAAAAGACTAGAAATATCAGGATTTCTAACTACTAAATGAGTGCATGTTTGATATTAAGATTATTACTCGTCAGAAAAATTTGTTGGCCCTGAAAAGGGCCGATTGTAAAAAATGTAGTAATCAGGATCGAAAGTTACTATTGCAAGAATTATGACTATTTGAGACTCAGTATGCAGACAATTTCTTGAAAAAATCGGTAAATTTGGTTTGTTCTGGTTTTTTGATTGAAATGTGTTATCCATATAACTTTCAATCACGTTAAGTGCAGAAAAAGTCTCATCTGGAGTTCCAGGTTGTTCTCGAATATATTTCCGCAATATTTCTAGACCATTCATGGCCTGGGAAAGAGTAGTTGGTGATAATTCCACATCGTCATCACTATCTGCCTCTTCTTCACTTAACTCAGGCCTGCCCAAACTGGGGAAACCGACTCATTTGCCAGATGGGATCTTAACACCACTTCTTGAAACGTTGTAGCATTGAGGATTTCAATATCATTTGGAGAAGATGTAGTAATAACATCAGAGTCCACGTTGACGAAGTCTTGGAATTCAATCGCACTCATTACAGGAAAAAGTTGCTGATATCGAAACCACTCTGGGGGACTTTCTTCCACAACTGGTTCTTCCACCACCTGTTCTCCAAAATTTTTTATTCATGTCGAAAATCCCAGATTCATAGACCGCTGACGTCATCCATGCTTTTTTATTATTTGTATATGTAACTGGTAATGATGACGAATTTTTAGCTAATTTTATTTACCCAGTAAATTTCACTTTTTTCTTTTTCACGAGAAAATTCGTAAGGCAAAGCAAGAGAGCTGGACCAACTTTTGCACAGACATCGAGAAGGAAGCTGAGGCGGCTAGACTGGATAGGCTGCTTTCTCGAAATCCGGATGCTATTCTCGGGACTCTTAAATTGCCCGGTGGGGGTTACTCAGAGTCGGACGAAGACACCTTGGCTCACCTGATCAAGGCACATTTCCCGGGCTTTTCAATGTTTGGAGAAGTAGGGACGGCACCTCTGAGGCAACCAAAGTCGCCTGCGGCTCAACTGGGCCCGAAACGGCGGCTTGCCAACGAGATTGTCACCCCTGCCAGGGTCAGATGGGCCCTGAAGTCCTTCAGCCCTTACAAGTCTCCTGGCCCAGATGGCGTCTATCCAGTCCTCTTACAGAGGGCTGGGGAGTCCATCATAGGGCGGATAGTGAGACTTGCTAGGGCTAGTTTTACGCTGGGACACGTCCCGGCGGCATGGAGGGGTACGAGAGTAGTCTTTATTCCGAAAGCCGGTAGGATGGGTTATACCTTACCCAAGGATTTCCGTCCCATCAGCCTAACATCTTTTCTACTAAGAACAGTGGATAGACTTGTGGATAGATATATCCGCGAAAAGGTCTTGTCAAGGAGGCCACTTCACAAAGAGCAACACGCCTATAGGGCTGTTCACTCGACGGAGACGGCCCTAAGCGGAGCAGTAAACCTAATTGAAGGACAACTTAAGGAGAAAGGCCTCGCGATTGGAACCTTTATGGACATCGAAGGAGCCCTTAACAACACCTCTGGAGAGGTGATTAGGGCGGCCATGATCACACATTGTGTGCCTACTATAGTTGTAGAATGGACGTGCCATATGTTGGCCAACAGGAATCTAACTACGACTAAGGGTGATACCACTTTATGTGGAACCGTGAACTCGGGATGTCCGCAGGGAGGAGTTTTATCGCCCTTGCTGTGGTGCCTAGTAGTGGATGAACTGCTTCATCTACTCTCGAGTCAGGGTCACCACGTCATAGGCTATGCGGACGATATACTAGTTGTCGCACGTGGCCAGCATCTGGATGCGCTCTTCGGAGTAATGCAGCAAGCACTGATGATAGTGGATTCATGGTGTAAGAAAACTGGACTATCGGTCAATCCGAGTAAGACAGACGCGGTTGTTTTCACCAGAAGGTATAAGTGGGGAGCCACGAGTACACTGAAACTTGGAGGACAACAACTAGAAATCAAAGAACGAGCTAAATACCTAGGAGTAATTCTTGATAAGAAGCTGCTATGGAATGAGCACCTGGAAAACAAGTGCATTAAGCTAGTAGCAACTCTATAGCTCTGCAGGAGAGCCATAGGGAAAAGCTGGGGCTTGAAGCTGGAGACACTCATGTGGATCTATACAGCGATCTTGCGACCCAGGCTAACCTATGCGGCGGTGGTCTGGTGGAACAGGGTCGAGCTGTCCACTGTGAAGTCTCGACTGGAAAGGACCAGGGGACTCATTTTGAGAAGCATCACTGGTGCCTCGAATTCGTTACCCACGATGGCACTGGGGGCACTAACAGGGTTGGAGCCCCTCCATCTCACCATCGAGGCCGTGGCTGCCAATGCGGCCTGGAGACTAAACTTGGTAAATGACAGAAGGATCTCGACAGCAGTGAAGATCCCAGTCGACATCGCGAGGAGGCCGACCCTGAACATGCCCAGGAACAAAACGGTCACTCGCTACCTCTTCGACAAGAAGTATCGAGTCAGCCTATCCACGAAAGAGGAATGGGTTAACGGCGACGCACACCTGCCCAGTGATGGAGACAACTGGTTTACAGATGGCTCCAGGAACGAGGAGAATGCAGGAGCCGGTGTATACCGTAGAAAGAATTGAATGGGCTTCACAATCGAGTTGGGGTCCCACGCCACAGTTCTACAATCTGAGATTATGGCCATACTCCAGTGCGCCTACAAGGTAAAGGAGTATGACAACAAAAGAAACATCCGTCTCTGCTCAAATAGCAGGGCTGCTATATTGGCCTTGAATGGAACAACGACCACGTCGCTATTAGTATGGGAGTTTTTTGAGGCACTAAATATGCTAGCGGCGGAAAACCGAGTTACTCTGCTATGGATCCCTGGACACAGCGGTATCAAGGGCAGTGAGATATCGGATAGGCTAGCCAAACTAGCAGCAAGAAGAAACTTTACTGGACCCGCGCCAGTTGTAGGTATTTCCAGTAGGTCAGTCACTGAAGAAATCAACAGTTGGCTGACTGAGGAACATCAGAATGAGTGGGATTTGGTCAATGGTTGCAGACAGGCCAAAACACTCTTGGGCTCAAAGCTTAATTTTAACCGAGCAAGGGAAATACTTAAGCTCGGGAGAAAAGAGATCAAAGTCCTAACAGAAATGCTTATAGGACATGGGAATCTCAGATATCACAGACATAAGATGGGGCTTGCGGAAAGTCCTCTCTGTCGTATATGCGGAATGGATCTTTTCAAATCGTTGAAATCCTTCAAAATACCTCAATTCTTGTGAATGAATTCCTTGAAATATCTTGAAATATTTGAAGCCCTATAAAATTCTTTGAGATCCAGGAAAATTTATAATCTTTCGAAATTTAAGGAAATTCTTTAAAAACGCAAATTAACCCTTAATTTTGTTGGCATTCTTCGCAGTTTATAGAAATATTTTTTAATGTTTTAAAAAAATTTGTATATCCATTGAAATCCGTCAAAAATCACTTAAAATATTTAATTCCTTAATTAACTCTTGTGCAATCCCTTGGACTGCCGTAAAGCCTTGAAATTTCCTTAAAATGTTTCAAAGCTTTGACAATTTCTTATAATAATTAAAATCGTTGGAAATTCTATCAATTCCCTTGAAATCTGTAGAAATCCTTTTAAATCACTGGAAATCTTTCAAATTATTTTAACTCTTTTACAAAAATTGTTTAGAATGGCTTCTAGGTCCCAGACCGCTTCTGAACGATATTTTTTTATACATAAATAATAATATGACCATTTTTTTTAACCTGAAAAGATTTAAAGGAAAGAAACTCGGCTTTTCCAGACACGGAAAATGAACCCGCAGTTCGAAAAAGTCTGATGAATTTGTTTGATGAATTAATTAATTAAAAAGGATTTATTTTAATTTTGAATACTTTCAATTTTGTAGTTAAGGATGATATAGTTAGTCATATCTCTCTATGCGTATAAAATTTTCCAACGCTGCCCCCTCCAGGTCACTTCTCTGGATCTGCGCCCGTACAAGAGCAATAGCAGTTTAATATTAAGTTTGGTTTAAGTATTATTTCAATATTAAGATACCCATAAAAGAAGAAAGAAAGCTGCCATGAAGGACGAAATTCGAATACGAAATAAATCGCTATTGGAAAGTATTATCTGCGCGATCCGATTTTGTCAAAAAAATTTACAATTTTACGTGAACTTATTATTTTATTACATAAAATGAGATAAATCAAAAATAAAAGCATACATCAAATTTTAGGAATGTATGTTATGGAAAGTTTCAATGGAATTATTGCATTAGTTATTCAACCAGTTATAAAAATCAGTATTACATCAGTTTTTCAACCAAACTTGGATGAATTAGTTTGAAAAAAAGAATATCTGTCATGACGTCGATACTGCAGCTATATGCAGAGCAGACTCTCCTCTGAAAAAATATAAAATTTATTCAAGTAATAGAATCACATCGCACGCCAAAAATACGAAAATCAGCACTTAATTATTTTTATTATATAAGAAAGATACTACATAACCTCAAATTAATATATTATTATAAAATTACTTTTTATAAAACGCGTATTTCTCACTTCATTTCATAACTATTGAACTTATTTAATTCCCTTTATATTTATCCAATTTCCTTATATTTAATTTAAAACAACTTATATATTCATTCAACTTTATCAACTTTATCACATTTTATTCTTTTTAAAATGATTCTCCGCTCTTCTTGATCGATAACTCGGTGTCAAAATCTGGAATGATTGTTGATTCGAATATTTGCCGTGGAGGCAGCACCTCACGGAGGTGTAGGGAAGCGCGAAACATTTGAAATCAAAATATTCAAGTTTAAAAATTATGCAAAGATTGAATAATGGAAATTATTCAATAATTAATTGTTAATTGTAAAATTAATTAGAGAGAGAGACATGGTATTTCGAAAGCGAACTGACTCAGTAGAATTATAGGAAAATTTCATAATCAAATGCGCAGTTAAATTTTACAGTTTTGCACGTGTGCTGGAGGAATGTTGTTTGTTTCTGGTCTTATTTTTCAACTTAGTTTGATACGCAAAAATGAGGGCGAGAAGAACGTGCCTCAATCGAGTCTCAAAAGGAAGTTTACTTAAAAGGGCAATTAAGATTTTGAAAACGCAATTCGAGATGTTGCGTAAAATAACTGATATATAATAAGAGCCTTGTTGGGTAACTAGTTTGAACTGGAACTTTAGTTGATTTTAATGATGCAAGGATTTTTATTACCATTAATTATTTGACGTTTTTATTATGGAAAGTGAAATAATATTTAGGGGAGAATTGAGCGAACGTGTCTCCTGGAATTTTGTTTTTGTAAACTAACTAGGCTGGGTTGCATCATAGGGCGACGAAAGACTTAGATCATGCTTTAGTTAGTTTGGGGGTACTAATTTGACTTTTGATTGGCTGGACGTGTGAGTGTGAATGAGAGTAGGATTGCGCGGGAGACCTATGGATCGCTGCGCGATCCGGGAGCCCTTAAACACCATCGATTTCGGAGATCAGATTTTGACTGACTCGCGATGCGGAACTTTTGACTCCGATCTCTCTGAATTTGTAAAATCGTACTTAGAGAAATTCTCTTTTTCAAATCAGTGGTCAGAATATATACAAATTTTTAAATCAGAACTTTTGGTATCTAATTGACTTTACCCCTTTCTTAATAGTTAATAATTAGATAATAAAATGATTTTATTTAATTCACTTTTATTAAATAACTAAGGACAACTGGACCTGGACTAGTGCATCGGTGGTTTGGTCAAGTCGGAGATCGGACGAGGAGAGTTTCTACTCTCAGTGAGAAAAGAACTCCAAAATCTAAAGGATAAACATTTTAATAATTTTAAATTTAGGCGCCAAATTAATCGTGGACTGTCACAGGACAACCCTTTTTGGTGTCAGAAGTGGGATTCCACGAACACGTTGCGGTGGAATCCAACAAAAAAAATTTTTACTTCAAAACGGATATAGTGATTTATGTGTGAAGTGATAGTGAAAATGTTTCGTTTCCTAAGGAAAACTCTAATGAGAAGATTTTGTTAGGAGTTGAACAAGCTAAGTGAAAGGAAAAACATTTTGGCAATTGAAATTGAAAATTTGTATGGCCTCATTTTTAAGAATATAGTTGGTTTTAGAATTAATTGTAAATTGTTTAATTAAATATTTATTTAGATTTTAGAAATTGATTTAGTGAATAAAATAATTTTACGAAAAAATTGAAACTAAGAAATTTAAATTTAAATTTATTTTTATTAAAATAAAGTCGAAAACCAAGTTAGAATAAAGTTAATTAATAATTTGAATTGAAAATTAAAGGTATTTTAGATTGAGAAATTTGTTTAATTAAATTTAAATGTTTGTTTGGATAAATATGCTTTAATAAAAGGTAATCTTAGTTTTAAATGAGGCTATGCAAACTAAATAATTTAAAATAAAATCATTCGAATGAACAAATTTTGTCAGTCAAAATCTAAACGAAATTAGTCAAAAAAAAAGGAAGAAGAAGAAAGGGACTAAGCTTTTGATGACTCGAAAGAAATTTTGTTCAGGTAGTACTGAAATTTTCCATAGATTCAAGAGGACATCGAGGGATTTACGGGTGGAAATTGGACGTAGCCCGGAGGAAGAATACGAAGAATCTATTTGAAATTTCTGGAGAAATTTGAAGCCTGCGTGGGAATCTGGGTGGAAATCGGACGTAGCCCAGAAGAAGGTCCATGGGTGAACGAGGCTACGAATTGTAAAGGAAGGACTTCGATAACTGGAGAACGAGCCGCGAACACCCCCTCCAAGGTTTTTGCCGTGGTTTTTAAACCAGGAGGCGAGTGACGTAGTGAAATTGTCAGGGGTTCGCAGACGGTGGTTGCAGAGACCACGGTACGAAATTTCCTCTCAATCACTGCAGGCTGTATGATAAAAGGGAACAAGGATCGGCTTTAAAGAAAATTTGGACTAGCTGCTTTCCGAAGAGGCTAGCTCGCGAAATGTGTATAATATAATAGAATTAGTGTATTTAGGTGTGTGAAAGTGTGGTACATTTTTAATTTTATAATTTCGAGCAGTGCCGAAAATTAAAATTACATAGCTAGCCATCTCTTCAAGAACTTCTAAAGGTGAGTCAGTTCGCAAAAGAAAAATTAGTTGTTGTGTAAACCAGTCTCTCTCTCGTTTCTTTTTGTATTTATTGAATTTGACCGATAAACAATTAAGTGGACGTAAATTTGGTTTAGGATCCATTTTTAACTAACAAAATGACAGATGAGAGTGAAGTCAATGACGTTATGGAGGGTGTTAATGATAATGATGACGCCCCCGTTGGTGGCGAGACAGAAGGGTCATCAACCGGGTCGAATGTGTCACCCGTTATAAGTGCGTCAGTTGTAAGGACAAATGCAGGAGTGTTAAACTCTGTAACACCAGGTATTACTGTGACATCGGTCACGACATGCAGCCCGGCGAGTTCAAACCATCCCCCGATATTGTCAGGGGAAATGCGAAATTTGACTCGAGAAGTTCAGGCCATTGACCTGAACCGAACAGGAGTGAGCCCATCGCATGTGGCCTTGGGATCAGGGCGCACGAATGTGGGGGAATATTTTTCGCCGGGAATCACTTTAGATGAGTCAGGATTGGTAAATCAACCTGCAATAGAGCCCCAATACCCGATTCCATTCAAAGCAGCCCTAGAGTTTCTACCTAAATTTTTTTATGTAAAAAATATCCCAGTTAGTCGATTTATCCGCGATTGCATTTATGCCCGTAATTCAATCTCTATTAGAGACAGACAGCATCTGTTTTTAATAATCAGGTCTCGAATTTCAGGAAGTGCATATAATGCATTATTAGATCGGGAAATATATACTTTCGAAGAGTTGTTAAAACACCTAAAAACCATTTTTACAGAGCATAGAAACCTAAGTCAATTAAATTCAATCCTTGCCACAGTAGCTCAAAAGTTTAATGAAGCTGTACAAGATTTTGGCGACAGGGTTTGTGATCTTTTAAAAAGAATGATAGAATTGATTGAAGAGAAGAATGCTGCTGAATATTCGATCCCAATGATTAAATCGGCTAGGGACACAGCTTACGAAAATTTTATAATGGGGTTGTATCCTAGAATGGTATTAAGGGTAAGAATGGAGAGACCACGAACTCTTCAAGATGCAATTATAGCTGCAAGGTCAGCTGAATGGGAAATTTAATTTGCGAAGACCTTTTTTAAAAATAGGGAAGCTGAAAAAGGTGGAAAGAATGAAGGGGCAGCGTCAAATAGAGGGAAGTCATACCAGGGTAATAGATTTAGGCCATATAGAGGAAATGCAAGGGCGTATGCAGTAGGAACTGGAAGAGGAAAGACTAATGAAGGATTAAGCTCAAATGCACAAGGATTACGGGGTAGGGGCAGAGGGGGTGGAACCGCCGGACGAGGAAAGGAGAGGGGCGGGCAGCGAGGGGCCCCGTCACAAGTGATCTGTCGTCGTTGTGGCGTGCCAGGTCACTTTGAAAGAGTTTGTGCTATGCCTGCCCCTCAAACTTCCATAATTTGTCGTAGGTGTACCAAAACAGGGCATGTAGCGAGAGATTGCCCGAATGTCGGTTCCCCTCCCCTCTGCTTTCGATGTCAGCAGCCGGGACACTTCGCACGGGAGTGTACACAACCAAATAGTCAAGAAAAGGGGGGAAAATTTTGCAAATATTGTAAAGCGAATGATCATACTATAAATGAATGTGAGAAATTAGCGAAAAGTGTAGAAGAAAATAGGCAGGATCAAAAGGGGTCTTTAAACGAATAATA
>CAKNWT010196011.1:0-12659 GCA_932066315.1 Andricus coriarius
ACCACACTGAACTCTGTAACGCCGACTAACGACGACATGATCTGACCCACGTTCCAGATCAGAGACAAAGAGTAGGAGACCGAGGTGACCGCAACAATCAATTTTTGATCGCCATTGATTATGTTATTATGATGGTGCACTCCCATGGTAGATGCAAGCAATGGATGAAAGCAGAAACTCATGACAGTGAAAGAGACAAATAGATCTGTCTGTCTCTTTCACTCTTATGAGTTTCTGCTTTCATCCACTGCTTTCATCTGCCATGGGAGTCCACACGCTTTTAAGAGGAAGAGAGAAATATAAAGGTTTTCTGTAATTGGTAGTACAAGTTCGTAAATAATCGAGAGTTTCAGATTATATTAAATATTTTTGTCTTTTCTCGCACATATATTGAGATTATTATTTTTGCAAAAAATCTTTTGGACAGAATTGAAGCGGTCTGCGCAAGCTCGAGAATACTCCAAACTTGGCAGCTCTCTGATTAGTTTGCTTACTTCATGAGTAACCACGGGTTCCGCATGAAGCGAGCATTAAGGTAAGTCGTAACGCTATGAACTTGGCAGGGTGGTAACGCTATGAAGTTGGCTGAAATGCATGTCGTTTTTAGAATAGGAAATGCATAACTTCTTTAACTTTCATTATGAAGGGCTAAAAATTTAGATGAATGATGTAAAGATATATTACTTTGAGATAAAACCATCAATTTTTATGCTGCGTTAAAAAAAAGTTATTTATTTTACAACATCAAAGTAACAATTTTACGTGAAAAAAGATTATCTTTTATTTTCAAAATAAAATCAATTATTCATAAGAAAAAGTTTTATTTTGCATAATATTCATACAAATACTAGCAGATACAGTAATTGTGGAAGAAATTTTATTTAAAAAAACACACATTTTTGCATGTCCTGTAACAATCAAAGCATATCTGGAATAGGAGAATCTCGCAAGATGAGCGTTAGCACGGTGAACAATGAACATCCTTCATTCGTTTTTCGCTCACTCTTTCTTGGGCATAAATCACATATTTTTCTGTAGTCAAATTTCACTTTCTCTACTGCTCGTAGATTTTCGCCATCCATTTTTAGAATTGAAGCGAATAAAAATTTGGGAGCACAAAACACTTTTATGATCACATCTAGCACCCTGGGGTCGCTAGCGATCAAACTTAACTTTGGAGCACAGCCGGTTAGGTGCTAATGAGCGTAGGCTAGTAAAACCAACATGGGAGAGAGAAAAAATCTCTTCTCTAACGCCGGATGGCGCTCGAAGTCCTATTTTGGAACTTAAAAGCAAGCACTTTCGCGAACGACACCAGTGTGTCAGCCAAGGGTTAACTTATACTGCATCTTCCTTTCTACTTATGTCAAATCATGCTTTATTCGCTCCGAGCTTCCATATAACACCCTCTTCTTTGTCATCACTTCCATCTTATATTCCCATTTTTTTAGTTTTACCAGTAACATTCTCTCCCCTCTTCGCTCTCCCCTTCCTACATTTCGCACTTCCTCTATCTCTACCTTAGCATCAATCCTTTTTAGTACTTCTTCCACTCCTTCCTTCACCTCCTTCACCTCTAACCTTAGACCCTTTATCACTATGTTTCATTTTCTCTCTTCTGTATCTTTCTTTTCTATTCTTTGTTCTATTTTTCTCAGCCTTTCCTTCTCCTTATTCCCACTTTCCACAGCTCCAGCCTCCCAGTTTCAGCTTTCTATTTTTTTTTTTTTTTTTTGTTCCAACGTCTGCATCCTTTTCTCTAGCTTTTCCCTAGCTTTTCCCTAACTTGTTTCCATTTCCTCATTTCTTTCCTAAGTTGGGCCATTTCCCGCCTAATTCCTTTCCTTATTTCCTCTCCCCTTTTGTTGTGCTTTTCTTCATTTATCCCCATTACTTCTATCATCATTTCCCGCGTACCTTTCAATATTTCCTCTTCCATCGGATCTTTGCCCTCAGCTCTGTTTCTTTCTGCCCCTTATTGTTCTCATCCTTCTCTACATAATTATGTTTTTCCGGCGGCGATCTGAACATTTTTTGATTTTTCAAGCTTAATCCTATTTCTTTCTGTTCTTCACTGCTTCCCCTTTCCCCTCTCTTCCTTTAAATAAATGCCTCAGTCGATCCCAGGCTGTTCGCCCTCAATCTATCCTTTTCTATCTATTTCCTATAGTTTCCCCTTCCCTCCTTTCGTTTTTCTCCCGTTTCGATCTACTGAAAACTTTCTGATCTTAATACCTTATTTTCTTGCTAATACTCGCTCCGCTATCCATACATTTCTCGTAGGCTTTTAGAGGATTCAGGCTTTCAGCTAACTGCCTAGGCATTCAGCAGACTGCCGGTGTTCGGAAGAATTTGGGAGGAAATCTATACCTGGCGATCAAGTGCCTGGTTTATTTAGGCATTCAGAAGAATACTCAGCTATTCTTCTGAAACCTTGACGTTTTAGGCTTTTACAGGAAACCAGCCATAGAGTATTAAAACACATTAAATGGCTATTTAACATTTTTTTAATTTTGTTTTCATGTTCATCTAATTAATGAAATATAATTTTACAAAATAATAAGAATAATGATTTTATGTCATATATTTAAAAAGTCTTTTAATTCAAGTTCATGTTTTCACAGGATTCGAAGACATTTATTTATTTTAAAATTATTATATAATATTTATACTATTATATAATATTATAATATTTCACTCATCATCTTTATATAATATTATAATTGGCAAATAATAAAGAAAAGCGTAATTAATTAAATAATCATTTGATGAACAAATCTTTTTATTAATTAAATAATTAAATGATGAATTTAATTACAAAATAATACGAATAATTTACGATTTTCCTTGCACAAGTTACAATTTAAAATAGTAAAATTAAAATAGTAAACTTGATTAAATTCCACAAAGAAAGCGTGTTCAGAGTTCAAATTACGCATGGAAAATAGCGAATTCAGTCATTTACTAAAAAATGAAAATCAAAATTTACTATAAAATGAACAATGTAATACAATAACAATACTATAAATGAACATGTCCTTTATTTAAAGTAGATAATCTCTTATGATTCTTATACGAACAAAAATTTAAAAAAGAAACTAAATAAACAGAAGAGAACATTGTATTTTTATTTTGCAATTCGGTCGTGGAAAAAAGTAAATGGCTAAATTTACTATTTACCAAGCATTATTTAAACTGTAAACGCATTTTTTGTAGAATTTAGTAAATATTACAACGTAAAATAGCCATATTTACGGTTTTTCTTGCTCAAGTTACAATTTGAAATAGAAAAATTGATTAAACTTCACGAAAACACTGAGTTCAGAGTTCAAGTGATGCATGTTTAATGGTAAGTTTAGCCTTTTACTATAACACTAAAATTTATTAAAAATGAACAATTGTTCTTTAATTTGAGGTAGATAATGTAAAAAATATGAAAATTATTTATTGCAACGAGGTGAACTTAAATGACACTGTGAGCCGCATTTAACCCCTGTTTTCAAACACGTACATCGAGTTGTTATACACTGACTTTTCGCAGTTTTGCAATTACACTTTTTGAAGTCTTGACTACAAGAAAGTGATTGTTTGCTCGCAGCTTCTCTCAATGTGAGCATATCACTTGTGTAAACTTAATCTATTGTTATGATTTGAGTACCCAATTTTTTAAGTTCGGTTCGTGAGAACCAACCTTTTATTGGACCACGTTTGGCTCCTACTTGATAAACATAATTTTTGAAGTCAGTAATAACTACAAAATTTTTTTAAAAATTAAGTGGCCCGCGATCAACTGTTGGAACAGACAAAGTGACACATTCACCGACAGAAATAGAAATAGTTAAGAACTTCACAATTGATATGCATTGGAATTGTACACTTCAGGCATAAGACTACATCACAAGGTTCCAGAAAACCATCACAATTGTCACAAAAATTCGAATACCGCAGAGTCGGTTGCGCATTTCCTTTTTGATTCGTTGATTCTGTATTTTACTGCGCATTTCCAGTCTGCTGCGCATGGTGCATCGGCTGCGCATTCTCAATCTGCCGCACATTCGTAGTCTGCTGCACATAATCCAACTGCTGCACATTTAATAGATGCTGCGCATTCCCAAGCTGCTGCGCAATCTTAAGTTGCTGCGCATTTTGATCCAGATAGTTTTTGATACTGGCATCATTGTAATTTCTGAAATATTGTTTATTCCCTCATATTAATAATAAAAATACTATAAGAAAAACACGTTAAAACTTATTGTGCATATTTCAAATTACGCGTTTGCGTATCTGTTAACCCAGTATCTTGTTCGTGAACTGTAACCAGATTATTCAAAATTTCATCTGGTAGCGACAGACTCCTTAGACCAATTTTAATTGGTCCCAGAACAGCCTCGTATGGAGCCCTGACAATAATTCTAGGCTTCGAAGTATTTTTTTGCCACTGGGATGTATTAGAAAGAATGTTATTGTAAGTTCCGAAACACAATAAAAGTCGCCATTCGCAAACTACGTGATACGATTTACAATGTGTGTATTACTGATTTTATGAATGACTTATTATTATAGTGTTGTTCTTTTAACTTGTTCAAATTTAGAGAATATCTTCAAAATTTAAATTTCCACAGATAAAAAAAACATGCAAATAAAAAAATTTAAACTACATTTTAATTAAAGCGTTTTAACTGCACTTCGTAACCACCTTGACTCCAATTTGTGGAATTCTTGTCTGCCATCCATACACGGATCATATTTTCTACATCCGCGTTTAATGTCTCAACACTTCTCTGACTTTGCGGATGCCGAGGACGTCCATGTACGATTTTACAATGTGGCCAGAGAGAAATAAGTTGATGAATAACCGCAGCGACAAACTCCCTACCGTTATCACTTTGTAGTATATGTGGCGCTGCCCACGTAAAAAATATTTTACTCAACGTTTCTGCTACATTTGCGGTGTGCTTATACTTCATGGGGCGCAAGTGAAGAAATGTTGTGACGTGATCTTGGAAGTTCATAAAGCTGTTCGCACCACATAACATTCCGCTGCCGTGCGCTGGAAACGGCTCACGCACGAGCCGTCCGTGCGCATACACAAGGTAGCCAACCGTCCCGCGTTCGCCGGGACGGTCCCGCATTACTACCTTCTGTCCCGATTTGAAATTTGTCCCGCAAAGTGTCCTGGAAAATTGGGGTAGCGTCCCGCATTTACTATGCTTTTTATATAATCTATGCTTTTTGTTGAAGAAATGAATATTCACTACACTCGCACTTCAGTCTTTCAAGTTTATAATACGCGCGCATAAGTAGCATAAAGTTTTCCGTATTATGACCAAGGTAGCCAACTATCTAGACCCAAAATGACTATGATATAGTCTGCTACAGCAGCTTCCCCTAAAAAAAAGGTCTTCAGTGGTAAGATCGGTCCGTCCCGCATTTTGGGTCTAGATAGTTGGCTACCTTGCGCATACACATAGCACATTTACCGAAGCCGCCGATTTGATGTTTTGTTTTTACCGACGTACGTTTTGGACGCAGTGAATCAGAAGCGGTAAGTAAATAAATAACCTATAGATATTATAATTATCGGCATTATAAATCATATAAATAATATAGAGAAACGGGATCTGGGATCGCGAAATAAGTACAGGTGTAGATTGTTCAGAAGTTAAATAATTCTGACAGCACTCATCTTCCGTCCACGTGGTTTCGGTTAGTTTACACCGTTTACATAGTAAAAATCTGAAAACATTTAATCAATTTGAAAATTTGCATTGTAAACTAAAAGTCTTGAAAGTTTAGCATAAGGTATTTATCAACATAACCTTCTGAATAACCTAACCTAAACTGACGCACCTAGCTGGCCTATCGTAGATGTGCCAGAGGCGCCAAATTTTAATTTTCTTATTACTTAAATTTTAAAAGAAGTATACTCCAACACTTGTCTTTCATTTTTTTCATAAGAATTGTTTTATTTTACTAATTATGTTATTGCTATTTTGTTATATTGATTGTTGACAGAAGTTTATTTACAGACGTTCCAAATCGAATTATTTATAAATCCAACGAGCATTTGCTCAATAATTAAATGATAAAAATTTGCCATTGTAATATTAACGTTTCAAAGTAAATTTAAAAAACTAAAAGTACAAAAATAAAAACTATATCTGTTTCTGAAAATTGCTACTACCTAAATCTAAACTACTGAAAAATGAGCCTCTAATTCAGTTTTATAAAATTTCCTTCCAGTTGTTGTTGAAATCCAATTTGGCAGTTTATTACTTGAAGTAGTTTTATGTCGTAAATTTGAAATTTTGAAAATGAAATCTACGAACAATACCTTTTCATAAGAAAAAGTGTATAATAACTTATGCAAATTGAGAAACATTTGTGTTTATAATACGTTAGATGTTAATAGGTTATATGTTATATACGTTATATGTTAAATAATATGTTAACGTTTGTCACCGAAGACAGGCATTTTTAATCTAATATTCTTAGGTTTGCAAGATTATTTAAAACAAAAGTTCTTCTTTATTCATAATGTGTCCCCTGAGGGTTTACATGACTTCCATTTCTTCCAATCCTTCCATCTACATATTTTATAAAAACTTATCCTTACTATTTACATTTATTTACATCTATTTACAGAACGTCTTATATCTAGATCCTTATTTCTATTTCTTGACGCAAGCGCAATTTTGGACGTGTTAGCGAACGAGTGAGCGCTTGATCGAAAGCGAGTGTGCAAGCGAGAGAGAGAGCGAGAGAGAGAGAGAGAGAGAGAGTTAATGTACTTAAGTTATTACATAACCCTTACTTACAAATCATTACGCTTCTAATTTAAGGGACTTCCGTTTGCTTTTTCTTTCACTTTAACGGGGGCTACCTTTTGACTCCTTCATCCACTCTTCTCCCAAACCATCCCCTCCTAGAATCTTTATCACATTCTCTTGCCAGCTTCCTTTATCTTCCATTCCTCTCCTACATCCTTCCCATACATGCTCCCATGTTTCCTCTTCCCATTCACAGAGTCTGCACTTCCTGTTCTCTTTCTTTTCCCAATACATACCTGCCCTCACCTCGTTTCCCAATCTAAACCTTGCTATTCTGGTCCATATTTTCTCTCCTCATCCCTTTTCTAAATACTTTGGTGCTCCTTCCTTTTTTATCATTTTATACCATTTATTATACTTTGATTCCTCAATCATCCCCCATCTTTCTATTAATTGTCTTTCCCTCTCCCTTTTTTCCACTTCTTTATAGTTTACTCCAGTCCTGTCTTCTATATATCCAGCCTTAAGGAACTCCCTCCTCTCTTCTTCCCATCTCGATAATTCCATCGCCCACCCTCTCTTTTCTTCTATCTCCCTCAAACACTTTCTCGCTAACTCCCTTCCCTTTCTCTCCCACAGCTTCGTCTCGAAATTCCATGCCCTCTTTCCCGCTCTAGTACTTCATGTTTCCCTTTACGCTTCTTCTCTCACCATATATCCCAGCGTCCTCCAGTATACCCCTAGCGGTGATTGTGTAGTGCAGATTTGAGTGATTTTGAAGTGGAGTTTGAGGCGAGTTGGTGGCAGAAGTGTGACTGAGGGTTTTGGTACTGTGAGATTGTTTGAAAAATTTAATAGAAGTGAAGAGGTTGGTGATAATTTGTGAGCTTGAGACTGTTTTGGGTAGGCTGGGAGGTTAGGTTGCTTGGCGTGAGGAGCAGGGTGGAGAGACAAGTGTAGCCAAGTGGCGGTGACAGGGAGGGAAAGGTAGAGAGAAGCACGGAAGAAGGTACAGTAGCAGGGTGGGGTAGAGCAGTGCAGATATATTTAACGAAAGTTACGTATGGGGTTACAGACAGAGGTCACTGCGAATCGGCTTGATGGGTAACGGGGACACCGATAGCAAAGAGAAAAGGGATTCGGACGAGGAAGTATTCGGTACCCCGAAACTACAGACAAAAAAGAGAGGAGAGTACAAAAAAAACTGTAGAACGGGAGAGATTAAGGGCGAAGCGTTTTGGCTCAATAGAGCCATTCATAAATAGGAAGAGGGATAGGGCGGAGAGAGGAAGTAGTGAAGATAAAAAAGAAGCAGCATCCACCGTAAGAAAATCCGAAAGTGTTCAGAACACCACCGGGAAAAGAACAACATGGTGGGCGGGGGGGAGACGAAGAGAAAGTTGAACATACAGATAAAAAAAAAAAGTACAGTTGAATGAAATGCGTAAAATGATGATGGAAGTAATGGGGCTGTGTGAAGAGAAGCAGGAGAAAAGAGTAGAGGAAATAAGGAAAGAAAATAGGCAGGAAATGGGAAGAGGTTAGGGAAAAGTTAGAGAAAAGGATGCAGGCGCTGGAGAAAAGACTAGAAAAAAAAGGAAGAGCCGAATAAAAAAGTAGAGAACAAAGATTAGAAAAGAAAGAGAGAGAAGATAGAAAAAGAAACATAGTGATAAAGGGTCTAAGATTAGAGGGGAAGGGGATGATGGAAGGAGTGGAAGAAGTACTAAAAAGGATTGATGCTAAGGTAGAGATAGAGGAAGTGCGAGGTGTAGGAAGGGAAGAGCGAAGAGGGGAGAGAATCGTACTGGTGAAACTAAAAAAGTGGAAACACAAGAGGGAAGTAATGACAAAGAAGAGGATGTTATATGAAAACTCGGAGAGAATAGAGGATGATTTGACATGGGTAGAAAGGAATATGCAGTATAAGTTACGGAAAATGGCTGAAGAGGAAAGAAAAAAGGGAAGAAGAACATGGGTTAAGTAAGGGAGAATACAGATAGAAGGTGTATGGTGCAATTGGGACGAGGACAGGGAAGAGATAGTAAAAAATGAGGTATCGTGAAACTAAGAGAGAAAGGATCGGGAGGTAAGGAAATAAAAAATAGTAGGAAACAAAAAGACACGAGAAACGAAAGTAGGGAAGATTGGAGGACATGCTACTGGGATATAGCAGGCTTAGAATGAAAGAATAGGGAGTTTATGAAAAATTTGACCCAACGGGATGTAGTAGTAATGATGGAGACGTGGCTAGATGAAAAGGGATCGGAAAGAGTAAGGGGAAGATTGCCAAGATGTTACAAATGGCAGGTTCAGAATGCAAAGAGGAAGAATAAAAAAGGCAGAGCAATGGGAGGAATGGTGATGGGAGTAAGGAACGAATGTGTAACAGAGAAGGATGAAAAGGAGATAAAAGAATACAAAGAAGGATTAATAGTAGAAGAGATAAATATGGGAGGAGAGAGGTGGAAGATAGTGAGGGTCTATGTGAACGGGGATATGCAGGAGAAATCAGAGGATATGAGAGAACTGATGGAAGAAAATAAACAAGAGATTCGGTTTATAATAGGAGGAGATTTTAATGCGAGAACAGGATATAGAGGAGGAAGGGGATGGGGTTGAGAGCGAGTCGGAGAACCTAAAGACTAGATACTGAATGGCGAGGGAAAGAAATGGTTGAAGAGCCTAGGGGAGATGGGATGGTTTATCCTAAGCAGAAGTATAGAGGGGGATGAGGAAGGGGAATATACACGTTCAGGAGGAAAGATGGGAACGGTAATTGATTATGTGGTAGTGGACGACGAGGTAAGGGAAAAGGTTAAAAAACTAGAGGTAGGGGACTATATAGATTCGGATCACTTTCCATTAACAAAAGTTCAGAACGTACTTTCACTTGCGTCATATTTGGTGTGATCATATTTTGGAATATTTTTCTTTATTAGACATACAAAATTTTAAAAATGCAGTCATGTAAAATGTAGGGTAATTTCACAATAATGAAGTTCATCGTCTTGACTTAGAATAAAATGCGTGAATAATTTCTTAAACAATTCTTGGATACCTCAATCACTGTTTATATACACACAACTACTTTTTACCTTTGAATAATATTCAGCAGAAAAAATTTTATATTCGCCTAAGTCTGAAATTGGTTCTTCTGTGGAGCGACTGCACTGATTTACAGTATTTTATATCATTTATAGTTCATCATGATTCCTGAGGTATTTTATTGATATTGGCATGGATGGCCTGCTTCATTTTATTGCCACGAAGAATTCGTTCTAATTGTTGGAGGAATCGACGCTGGTGGGTGAGGCGAATAAACGAATTAAGGCTTCAGCAAGAAGATTATTATAATCTCTATCAACAATGGCAATTTGACGACACGATGCTACATAGGTACATTAGAATGGACTTGAAAACATTCTATGAATCGCTACGTATGGTTCATCCGTACCTCATAAAAACCAGTCCACGCGCACTTCCGCCAGGGCATCCACTTCTAACAGATTTAAGGTATGTAATTTTTACATAATTCTTCATATTTTGTATCTCTTTTTAGAAACGCCACGGATAATTACATATGAAGTAAGACAAGGAAAACGTTCACTATGTTGGGACTCTTCAAGGAAACTATAAGGTTTGGAGAGGGCAGGGCCAGAAAAAATAAATATTGATATAAAGTAAATAGAAATTACGTGGATAATCAACGAAGTAATCAAATTATACATATTATTACTATTAGTGCATTTACTCAATAAGCATTTTCAGAAAAAATTTATTTTAGCTGCAAGCAATTTAAAAATTTTTAAAATGTGATCGTATTTTTATGAATAAGATCCTATTGTCTTCTTTTAACAAGTTTAGAATCCTTGGCATTATCTTAGATTTTACAATTTATCTCTAGCTTTTTAGATACATTTTAAAATACGAAAAATTCAAATAAAGTTTTCAACGAAAAGCTTTGGTTATAAATCAAACACTAGTTTTGTAATCAATGATGCATGAATTTAAAAACAGTATTTGGAAAGATGAAAAGTCTCTTCTCATTCATGAAAATCATATAATTTGCGTAGATTAAACTCAGATAAAACTTTAGTAGACTGTACTCTACTTTTCTTTATATTAAGAAAGGTATTACTTATATTTAACATTTTTTCTCATAAAAGAAGCACTTTTTTAGAGCATATATCGCATAATAGCAATAAGTTCCATAAGCACTTAAATTGAACTTAAACTTCATGTTAAAAACTTTTTAGGAAAGCGGCGAAAGATTAAACTGCATCATAATTATCATGTGATTATCATCATATGGCCAACGGCCATACCACGCTGGAAGCACCAGTTCCCGTTAGATCACTGAAGTTAAGCAGTGTTGGGCGCGGTTAGTACTTGGATGGGTGACCGTCTGATACTACTGCGTTGCTGTTGGCGGTCGTGGGTGTGGTGAGCCCATTTACTACAAATCCACCTAAAAAACACTACCCGAATCGGGTAGTGTCACGCTTACCCCTAGAGGCTCGCCGAAAGGGAAATAGCTTAATGATATACATACATAATTGGGGCGTGGGGGGTGACCTTAAAATACTTCCAATAGGGCATTTTCTGGAAAAGTACCTTAGTACATATATTTAAAAATTATACTAGTAGGAATTTATGTAATACAAATCTTTCAAATTTATAGGTACTATGCTACAGGTGATGTAATTTTGTCAGTGTCAGCGGCTTTCCGGATTGGTGAATCAACTGCACGGAACGTAATTAAAGAAGTGGCACAGATTTTGGTGCAAGTTCTCGCACCCGCAAATTTACAGACAGCAGACGCTCAACGATTGGCTGAAATATGCCTCGATTATTTAAGATATTGGAATTTCCCTATTTGTCCAGGAGCAATTGACGGGAAGCATTTCCAGACAAAAGCTCCACCTCAATCAGGATCCATGTTATTCAATTATAAAAAAAGATTCAGTATCGTTTTACTAGCCGCATGCGATGCCACTTACAAATGTACACTAGTTCATGCGGGAGAAATGGGAAGCAACCATGACGCTGCTATATTTTCTGATAGTCCCATAGTACAAGCTCTGAGAAGAGGAGAACTAGATTTACCTCCAGGAATCAATTCCTCTCACCTTAACCCACTTATAAGTACATACTTATATGTATTACTCTTTTTTTAAATTACTTGCCCAGCTTTTTTATGAAAGTTATACTCATGATATTTTATTCGTAAATTGTTTTGCATTAATTTTATTTTTAATAATTTTTTTTGTATAATTACCATAATGAAGGTAATATAAACAAAAACCTTGAAGAAAGAAACACTGTACATGAGATTGGCCGATTGAGACGTTTATTCTTTGCCATTTTTAATTTAAAATAAATAAATTGGTCTATACTGACACATTTTCTCTTTTAAATATCGCTATTAACTTATAACATATTCGATAGTGTCAGTAAGAAAGTTGCTTTCTTCCCGTGCAGATGATAAGTATCAGTTGTTCATAATAAAATTGTTTATAACAATCACATACAATACATTTACATAATTTCCGTCATCAAAAAAGCTTAAAGATTTGCACATTTTTTTCTACCTTGAAGTGATGGCATGCAACATTTGTTCATCGAAATTATTTACAACCGCATGAAAATGTGTTCAAATCCCCGAAAAATCATACATCTCAGGAATATCGAAATGTCCGCTTAGACGGAATATCCCAGTACACAAATAGGAGATCTGGAAATATCCTGTTGTTGCAAGGCTAATTTTTTCGAACACATCTTCACAACAAAGATATTAAAATGTTCGCCCTTTCACTTCTACATAGACCAGATCCTTTTTATCATCTTAGTACGACTTGAAAAGAAGAAAATTTTTAATAAATTCTA
>CAKNWT010196012.1:0-11489 GCA_932066315.1 Andricus coriarius
AATTCTGGAGTCCAAAATCAAAGAGTGTGCAATGAAAAATCCACTTTTTTTCTCCGTGTCTAGGTTCACCAAAATACGGTGAACGTAGAAAAAATATTTTCAGTGAGCCCAGGGGAAGCTGGAAAAGGGTGGCTAGATTCGCCGAAATTCAGTGAGCTTAAGAAAAATATTTTTGGTTTTGATTGAAAATGAGTTTTTTTGTTGAAAATTTAAATTTTCGGGTTGCAAATTCAACTGTTTTGTAGAAATTTTGTATGTTCGGCTCCAAAATTAAACAATTTTGTAGAAAATGCAACTATTTGGTCGAAAGTTGAAATACTTTGTTAAAGATCAGTTTTTTAGTTGATGAATGATCATTTTAATTAAAAATTAATTTCTTTGGTTAAAAAATAATTTTTTCAACTGAAAACTCACTTATTCCAGTTTTGGGTTAAAATGGATTTTTTTCGTTGAAAAATTCATGGAGTTTGTTGAAAATTGTTATTTTTCGTCAAAAATTAATGCTCTTCGTTGATAATTTAACTATTTGATTGACAATTAATATATTTTGTTGAAAATTTGGTTTTTTTGTAATTCAATTGTTTTTTTATATAAATTTAGAATCGGTTATAATTGAAATATTACATTTTTCGTTAAAAAATCATCTTGTTTTGTAGAAATTTAATTTTTTTCTGGTTAAAAATGCAACTGTATGATTATAGATAAATCTGTATCGGTTGAAAATTAAATTTGTCTTTAATTTTTACATTTTCAAGTTAAAAATTCACCTGGTTTGCAACAAATTTATATTTTTGGCTCGAAAAATCAACATTTTTGCACATAATTCTACTATTTTGTCCAAAGGTAAGCTCTATTGTTAAAAAATCCGCTTTGTTAGTTCAAGATTCACCATTTCAGTTAGAATTTAATTTCTTTGATTGGAAATTTACCTATTCCACTTGTGATTTTGTTAAAATTTATGTTCTTTTCTGGAGAAAATTAATGCTCGAAGTCAAAATTAAATGATTCAATTAAAAATAAATGTATTTTGTTAAAAATTCCGCTTTTTTGTTTACATGAAACAGTTTTTTACTGAAAATTCAAATCTTTTTGACTGAAATATTACATTTTTCGTTAAAATTTCATTGTGTGTGCTGAAAATTCGTCTCCTTCGTTCGAAATTGATCAACTTTTTCAAACCTTTTTCTTTTAGTTGAAGTTTTTTTTTGGTTGAAATGGACTTTTTTGTTAAAAATTCATATTTTCGGTTGAAAATTTCAACTGGTTAATAGAAAATTCGGCTTTTTGGCTCACATATTCAATAATTTGACAGAAATTTCAACTATTTGGTAAAAAATTCACCTTGTTTTATACTAAAAATTAATTTTTTAATGCGAATTTCACAATTCATTTTTTTAGTCAAAAAATTGAACGGTTTCGTTAAAAATGCATGTAATTTGTTGAAAATTAGTCTATTTAATTGAAAATTAGTGTTTTCGGTTGAAAATTCAACTCTTTGGTTAAGATTGCATACATTTTGTTCAAGATTTGTATTTTTTTGTACAAAATTTTGTTTGTTGAAAACTTTGTTTGTTGAAAATTCAACTATTATGTTAAAGATTGATGTATTTTATGGATAATTCGTATTTTTTGTGTGTAAAATTCAACTATTTGGTTGAAAATCTACCTTTTTATAAAAATATCGTCTTTATTGACTGAAATATCCTGTTTGATTCCAAATTAAACACTTGCTAAAAAATTGCCTTTTTTATTTGATAATTCATTAAAAGATTTTTTTTGTGTTTGAAATATCAACTATTAGAAATTAAGTCGGCAAAACTTTAGCAAGATGGGGGAGAGGGTTCAAAGCTCGCATACCCTAACGAAGGGGGATACGTGGTTCAAAATTTCAGAAAAAAAACTTTACGTAATTTATGCACGTCCCCTAAGTGAAGTTTCCACTAATTCAGATTTGAAGAAGAACTACACTGAAATTTAAAGTATGATTTTTAAGACTGATGTCCTGAATAGATGGTTAGGCTTAGTTTCGTCTGACTTTGTATGAAAACTAATTAATTTAGTTTTCCAAGTTTAGTTATAGGGTGAATCGAGTTATGGTTTTATGATGGTTTAAGTTGAAACGACGTTACGTAATGTATACGCTGTGGTAGTCTAAACACTATGCATAGCATGTGCGAGGCATTTATTGGTCCATTAAAGCCATATAACGCCACCAAGTGAGCCGATTATTTCATTAATTGCGTTTCTCATTGGAATGATCCCTGTGCTCAAAATAAAACTTTATCTATAATCATTTCAACAGTCATTCAAATCAAGAATTTCTGGTTTAAGAATTCATGTAGCATGCAATATTTAAGATAACTGTGATTTTTAGATCAGATCAATTATTATTCTTGTCATGAACTCTTCCCGATTCGAGATTGATCGCGCAACTAATGCCGTTATTTCGGATAAAGTTTTTTACAAAGTTATTTTTTGGTGAGAACTTAATTGTTCATAGGGATCTTTTACCGATTTATTCACTTTTACTTATATATTCTTACGAGATTTTTCTTCTTTGGAAGTTCATGCAGACAGAAAAAGTCACATCAATTTTGAGTTGGCGAAAGTTAAACTAATTTCAATACAAGAGGAAAATTTTCTTTTACTAGCATTTCTCAATCGCGCGCGTATAGTTTATCCATTTGAGAGACAAGATAATTTTTAATACAAAAAAGAAACTTCGAAAAACTATTTATATTTTATGTTTGTTCGCTTATTTGTTTTTGAAGTTATTCCAATAAGATTTTCCTAGGATTCTTGAAAAAAAGTTAAATAAGATTTTAAAAACTGTCAGATATGTCTGTATGTCAAATCAAAACTTCAATAAAATAGTCCAATCCTGAACCAAAAAGGTGAATTTTCAACCAGTTGTATTTTTATCTAAAAAATATTAAATATTCACCAAAAAAGTTACTTTTTAACCCAATAATTGAATTTTCAACCAAATACATGAACTTTCTGTCAACAAGATGATTTTCTACCAAAAAATATCAATTTTTATCGAAAATAATGAATATACAACCAAAAAATTACTCTTTAACGAAATAATTCGAATATTATAATGAAGTAGTGGCATTTTCAACCAAAAAAGATTAATTCTCAACAAAAAATGTGAGAGTTGATAAATCAATAAAAAAATATTTTTATTTTTAATCAAAAACAGTTGAACTTATTAACAAAGAAAAAAAATCCACAAAACAGGTAAACCCTTAACCAAAATGACGACTTTTCAACCAAGAAGGTTAATTTCCTTCCAAAACAAATTATCAACAAAATCGTAACATTTTCAAACAAAGAAATGAATTTTAAACTAAAATAATGAATCTTTATTCAAACAAGTGAATCTTAACAAAGTAGTGTAACTTTTAAACAAGTAGTGAACTTAAAAAAAAAAAAATAATTTTCAACAAAATAGTCGAATCCTTAGTCAAAACGATTTTAATTTTAAACTAAAAATTTGCAGGTTTAGCAAAAAATGATTAAATTTCTGCAAAAAAAATTTTCAACCAAAAAGACGAATTTTCAACAAAATTGTTGAATTTGAAACCAAAAAAGATCTCTCATTCCAGAATTTTTTAAATGTTTAGATAAATGGTAGTTTGCAGGGAAAAATAAGTTTGGATACAAAATTCAAACTTTGAATAACTATATGAAAAAATTTGGGAACATTTTATAAATATACGGAAATCTTTCAACATTTAAAATATCTGCAATCTCTTCAAAATTATTCCTAAAATTTTTTAAGAATATTTTTAATTCATTCTTGACAATTTTTGAAATCTTTTATAATATTTTTAAAACTTTTTAAATATTCTCCTTACGCTAATTTAAAAAGTAAAGTATCACTTTAAATATTCCCATTAATTTTAAGAACATTTTTTTATTACATTGAAATCTTTCCAAATCTGTAAAATGTTCAACATTTTATTTCCAAATCTTAAAAATCTACATTTTATTTTAATAAAAAAAATTCTCATTATCTTCTAAATTTGAAAAGAAATTCAAACTATCTTTTAAAATGATAAAAATAAAAATATTTCCTAAAATTTTGAAAAAAATGCGGCAAAATTAAAAAAATTGCCTTGAAATCATGCCAATTCTTTTTGGCTAATTTTGGAAATTTTTTAGGATGTTTACATTTTTTAAATAAATTTTATTTAACAAAAAATTATTAAAATTTCTTTGAGAAATATTGAGAAAATGTTTTTATTCTCTTGAAACCTTTTCAAAAAATTTTCAAACTTAAACTTATTCAAATTTTTTTTCAAATATTTGTGATCTTGTAATATTGCAAAAATTTTTTTTGAAATCTTCTACATTCTTTTTCGAAATATTAGGAAAACATTTGAAATGTTTCTAAATCTTTTAAAATATTTCCTTTGAATTAAATTTTAAAAAAGGTATTTAATTTTTCCGTGGAATTTTAAGAAATAAATTTCATTATTTTAAAACCTTCAAAATCCTTGAAAAGTTTTAAAATATTATCAACAATTTTCGTATGATTACCGACACTTTTCAATTTTCGTCCATAATTTAATTTTTCTTATTTCTTTGAATGTGTGAAAAAGTTTATAAATTATAGTCTGGTAGCAAAATGTTGAAAACGGAACGATTTTCCAATATTAAAAGACAACTTGAATTTTCTCTTCTATCAATAATAATTAGAAACATTCAAAAATAAATTTTATTTTTAAATACAATCACTTATCATTTTCTTAATTGTAAAAGATTTGGTAAAAAAGTTAATAACAGATTTAGTGCCTTTATTATTGAAGAATCATTTACAGTTTAAATATTCTCCTTAAGAAATAAAGTTCTAGAATTTGATTTCCTCATTTGTAAATTGAGATTTACAAAATTCCATAAAATTAAAAAGAACAAACTGGAAACAGCCACTTAAAGTCATATTCACACAGTATGCAACCAATCAGGTGTTAAAAACAATGAGTGTGACATTTTCGATAATTTCGTTCCACCTTTTTTTTAGATAGGAGAATTATTTTCATGTAAATTCGTTAATTAACAGATTCAAAAACATATTTTTAGCTTTAAAGTTTCCAAAAAATTAAAACTTATAAAATTAAGAACTGTTTTCCAAAAGGAAAATTCAAAATCTCTGGATCAAAATAAGTTTTTTTTTGCCTTTCAGAGGGAAGAGATTAATGCTCAGGAGTGATTGATTTATTGCTTTCCCTTTTCAAAGAGGAAAGCTAAGTAATTCGAAAGACGAAATTGAATATAGTTACATGGAGTCTATTTATACAGCTAAAAAAAGCGCAAAAGAGTTTACGGTTTTTCGCTATTTACTTTTTTATCAAGTTTCACAAATTTTTTTCATTAAGAAAGTAAGAAAATTATTGTATGACTACATTGTTTTTAATCGAATGCAGAATTTTTTCAATAGATTCAATGCTCTTTTGTCTTTGTCATAGGAAAAATAAATTCAGACGTCTTGGGACGTTCCAGGAAGAAATCAATCACTTCAGGAACTGACATTCTCGTTAGAAGTTGGTGCATTTGTTTTCGTTCTTTGTCTTTCTACACTTTGAATAAAAACGGTTATCCATAAAGACGAGGTGATAAATGTTTATCAAATGATACCCAGCGTAGTTGAGTTCGAAATGCACTTTCCTTGTTTTCTTTGTTTCAAAAAATGTGAAGCTTGAAAAATATGTGCTTATGGTAAAATTGGGTACTGAAGAAATATTAAAATTTTTAATAATATTAAAATTATTATTTCAAGCATTAAAAACTCAAATTTCGATCATCGTAGAAAATTAAAGAATAGCTTAGTGGCCGTTACAAAATTAAATCACAAATACGAATTTCAATGACATTTTTGAGAAAATAGTTGACTTTAAATCCGAAAAGATGAAATTTTAATCAAGAAAGATGATTTTCAACCAAATAGTTGAATTTTCTTTAAGAAAATAAATTCATTTTAGACCAAGCAGTTGCATTTGAAACAAAATAGTGGAACTTTCAAGCAAAAGGAACTAATTTGCAACAAAATACTTAAATAATAAAACGGTTTAATTTTCCACCAAGAAAGAATACTTTTTACTAAACTAGTTAAATTTTCGACAAAAAAATTGAGTTCACCACCAAATAGTTAAACTTTCAATTGAAATTATGACTCTTCAATAAACAACTGAATTTTTAGCAAAGAAGTTCGACTTTTAACCAGTAGTTAAATTTACAAACAAAAAGATTTATTGTTAACGCGAAATATAATGGTTGATATTTCAACCAAAACAAAATTTTAATTCAAAATCAGTTTAATTCAATCAAAAAAGATGAATTTTCAACAAAATGGGTGAATCCAAAACCAAAAAAGATTAATTTTTAACCAAGCAGTAGGACTTTTAACCAAAAATGATTAAATTTCTAATAAATAATATAATTTACCCCTCAAGAAAGCTTTTTCTGTAAAGAAAGAAAAAAATGTCAAACAAATTGTTGAATTTTCAAATCATGGAATGCGAAATCTCTGAGAAAACTGTTAATTTTTTACACGAAAATATGCATTTTCAATCTAACAGTTAATATTCAATGAAATAGTGAAATTTGTTACATAAATAATATAATTTACCCCTAAAAAAACGAATTTTCAACAAAACAGTCGAAATTTCATTTAAAAAAAAATAATTAGCTACAAAACAGGTAAATTTCCAACCAAACAGATTGATCCACAACTAATAAAGGGGATTTAAAAAAAATAAGTTGTACTTTCAACCAAGTATTTGCATTTTTAATTAAGAGGATTAATTTTCTACCCAAAATGACAAATTTAAAACCGAAAAAAATAAATGAACCTTTAACTAAAATCGATCAATTTTCAACAAAAAATGAAATAGTTACATTTTTAGTTGAAAAAATTAATTTCCAATTTAAATAGAAAACGAATTTTCGATCAAATATTTCAATATTCAACCAATAAAATAAATATTTAAAACAAGTAGATCAACTTTGAACCAAGGAGTTGCACATTCAGCCAAAAAAGATTAATTCTCAATGAAAAATTTAGTGGTTGAATTTTCATCTGAAACGGTCGACTTTCAACTAAAAACGGAATAATTAAATTGTTAGTTTCTTAGGCGCGGCTCGCAAGTTTGAGCGCCCCTGGGGTGCACACCTGTTGGATCTCGCAATTCGTGCTAGATAATATATTTATCTCGATCATTGTACTTCCCACAAATTTTTGCATAGGTCGTTTAAAATTAAAGGTCACACCATGGAGGACTGAAATTAAGTGATTGTGAATTCTCTTTGATTAAAGTTCCTCCGGCTCTAACGAGCACATCCTCATCACGTGTCTCGTGAGAAAAAAATAATTAAAATCAAATTTTGAGATCTGATTTTTAAAAATTTGGTTTTTAACTGTATTTTTCTCAATTAAAACGAAAATTGTGTATACAATCAAAAAATGGTCAATGGAAAATTGGCAGATCATTTCGAGACCAATAATTCTGTTTCTTAACATTTTATCCGTATCTCGCGTTATTTGAGTTAAATTTTCGGTTTTTCAACAAAATTCAAAAAGTTGGTATGACCATCTTTTAGGATGTTCAAAAAGCAACGTTTTTGTTTTCTCTACATTTTTCCACACCGCGCGTTGTTTGGCTTAAAATTTTAACTGGTCAATTTTAACAATGCTTTGGTAATAAAAAGTCACAAGGATAAATTGTTAGCCTTTTCGAGTACTACGAATATCCATACAGAGAATTTTTTAATCTTAAAAAAAGTGGTCTCAAAAATTTTTAAAATGCTTTAATTTTTTGAATTTTCATCTAAAATGGCTGGCTAACGAACTTGACCTTCAGTTTAGGATACCAAAAATCTAGATAGATACAAACACACACACACACACAGAGACAGCCACGTTCGCGAAAACCTGTGTTTTGGGTTCAGAAGGTTTCAAAACTTGGACATTTGACAAAAAAGGGGGAGGGGGGGGGGGCAATTTTACACAAATCTAATACCTTCTCTGATGAGAATGCCAAAAGAATTTTCAACAAAATAGTTCGATTTTAAACCTATAAAATGAATTTTAAATAAAGTAGTTCAATTTTTAAAGAAGTAGTTGAATTTTCATAGAAAATAGATGAATTTGCGATGCTCAATCAACTCAATCAACCAAATCAATCTTCAACTAAAAACGATTAATTTTCACCCCAAAATCTATTAGTTAAATTTTCAGCAAAAAAAAAAAATTGTCAACTAAAAGCAATAATTTTTTTAACAAAATAGTTTAATCTTTCACTGAATAGTAGAATTTTTCAACAAAAGAGATGAATTCTCAACCAAAAATATGATAGTAGATTTTTCAATTAAAGATAATTATCTTGCAACGGAAAATAGTTGGCTGTTTATTAATACTATCTAATTGTATATTAATATAATTCGCATTCAAGCGAAAAAACGAGAAAAAAAGGAAGTTTGTTGAAAAGAAGGGGAACAAGAGGAATTCTTTAAAAAAGGGAAAAAGATGGCTATAGGGGAAAGAGTGTAATGTCTATATTTAGGTGCCTTTCGTATAATATAATATCACTAATTTTCAGTTTTCCGAACATTAAAAAAACTTAATGTTTACATTGATGACGTAGTTCTTGAACAGCTCCTTAGAACATTCTGAATCAATCTTAAATGCTGCAATATGTGTATATTCTGAAAGATCCTATAATGAAATGCTTTAACGAACAATTTAAAAATTAACATACGATATTTTCTCGACTGTTCTAGAAAATTCGAAAAGATAAGTCGTATAATGATTTGAAAAATAAGAGTATATTGCAAACTACTACATTTTTTTACTTTACTTGAACAGCTAATTTAAGAAAAATGTAAGTATTGTAAAACAGCTTTTATTGATTTTTTATCATAATAAAATATTACATTATCAATAAAAATTTAAGACCACTTATTATTGAATATATTTTTCCAGTTCTTAACACTATTTTCGCGACCTTTCTGTACTATTTTCATCGAATAAATTATTCTCTTTTCCAACTGATTGAAAACGACAAACGCAGTCAAGTGAATCTTTGAAAAAGGTATTCAGAGATGTCACTTTCAGTTCTTGATCACGCAAAGGATTTTATGTGCATTGTATTTGCATTTTCAACACTAGGTACGAGAATTTTTAAATCAGAAATTCCCTTTAAAATCTTCAGAGACATCTTTTCAATCTTAAAATTTAGATTGCAAATAATTTTCACAATTTTATTTTATTATGTAAGGCAGAGGACCCAAATGTGGATCGGGGATCCAAATGTCGATCAGTGTTTCTCTACGCTGTTAATTTATATATTTATTTTATTATAGCAAATATGAAGTTTAATATTTAATGAACTATTTGCATGAACTATATTAATTATGACTATTCTAAAATGATATTAATATTATGTTTATATAATTATAATTTGATTATATAATAAAAAAAATTATGAGTATTAATATTATTAATTAATATTATATATATAATAATAATAATTAATTAATAATATTTAAATAAATTAAATATTAATTAAATTATTAAAAATTTTAATTTAATATAATAGTGTTAATTTATATTCATATTATAATATTATATTAATTATTATTAATAATATATCTAATATTAATATATTACACTATATAATTCACTATGTAATCAGTTATAATTTTATACAAGAAAATCCACTGATCCACTTTTAGAATCCCAATCCACATTCGGTTATACATTTAGTAAAAAGTTATAAGTAAAATCTTGTGAAATAAAAGTTTGAAAAATAATTGTAAAAGATATCTCAATTTTTTATATTAAATTAAAATAAAAATCTGCCTTCAGCGCAGGCACATTCTCATAGCGCGCTGCGATGCTGCGTACGCGGCTTGCAAGTTTGAGCGCGCCTATCAGACTTTGCGCTTCGCGCTCGGTCATTTTATTTCCCCCACATTTCGCATAGGACTTTCAAAATTGAAAGACAACTGAAAATTTAGTGATTGTGAAATCCTCTTTTGTTAAAGCTCCTTCGGCTTTAATAAACACAAAAAGCAAATTTTTAGATCTAATTTAGGCTAAAAAATTGTTATTACACACTTTATTGTACCTTGTGTCTTTTTTCCAAAAATTTTGATTTTTGTTAATTTATTTTTTACGATTAAAACAAAAACAATGCGTTCTATCGGAACATTATTTATAACAAATTTTTAGATCACTTCTGGGTAAACAACTTTTGTATATTAATTTTTTTTTAAACCTTGTGCTCGTTGTCCAATAATTTAAATTTCGTAATTTTGTATGTTATTTTTTACGAATAAAACAAAAATTTAACTATTTTCTTGAAAATGTAGTTATTTTGTTGAAAAATCAACATTTTGGATGGAATTTTTTTCAATTATTGACTGAAAAAGCTTTCTTAGTTAAAAATTCAACTCTTCCTGAAAATTGATGTTTTCAATTTGAAAGTTCATCTCTTTTGGTCGAAATATCATTTTCATGGTTGAAAATTCAACTCTTTTGTTCAAAATTGATCTTCTTAGGCTTAAAATTAAACACTTCGGTTGAAAGTTTAACGACTTTCATTAAAATTATTATTTTTTGGTTGAAGATTCCTAATTTTGGATGAAAATTCATATCTTTGGTTAAAAATTAGACTATTTGGTTGAATATTGAACTCTTGTTGAATTTTTTTTACGTGTCATAATTTGAGTCAAAAATTCATCTCTTTGGTTAAAAATTAAAATATTCCGTTGATAATTCGTTTTTTCTGATTGGGAACTAATTTTTGTAACATAAAATGTCACTATTCCGCTTTTGGTCAAAAATTGATATTTTAAATTGAAAATTGATTTTTCTAGTTGAATCAGTAAGGTATACCTCCCCCAAATTAGTTTCACGTTAGTTTTAGATGATCCCTAAATAAATTCACGAACAAAGTTTAGTGGGCAAAAACTTCGTTCCTCAAAAATTCAGAAACAAAACTTTCGGTAATATATAAAAGGCCCCCTGGCAGCGATTCACTACCCAAAATCTCGATTTGGTGAATTAAGTGTTAAAGTTCTTTTTAATCATGAAAAGAAAGGAGTGATATAACTTAGAAAACTCGTCACGTTCGTGAAAGAAAATTATAAAACGATTTACATGTAAACCTCAGGGAAGGCAGGTCTATTTTGCGGGAATTTCATTTATCCATTTCCACCATTCATCGTGGGAAGCGGCAGTTCTTCCTGACAGTTGGATGAGTAGAATTTGTATGGATTTACATGACTGTTTCTAATATATTGTACAGCCTACTTGAATATAAATGTTTAGCCACTAGAAGTACAAGTTTTGTAATATATAAATAAACATAAAGCTTTTCAATGAAATTATAGTTTTAAATAAAATCATAAATTTATAATTACACAAAAATTTTAAGTAAGAAAAAATTACTGCAATATTGAGAGATTTCTGAGTGTCCACA
>CAKNWT010196022.1:0-12149 GCA_932066315.1 Andricus coriarius
GCACGAGTTCTTGTATTTGAAGTTTCTCGAAGTTTATGTGAATCGCCAACATCGCCTGTACTTTCATCGTCTGTTATAAGGCGGCTTCTTTTATTACTGATGTCTCGCCCCAGCTGTTTATCTGTTTGAACTCTCCAATATTCTCTATTTTTCACGAGTTCTCGGGGTATACCAAGCTCTCGAAGGATATGAGCGAACTGATCTCTACCAGACTGAACGAATCTTTCTCTATGTCTCAATGCATCGTAAACGAGATCTGTAATATTTGAATCTTCAATGCGTTGTCCGTTAATAAAAACTGAACCATTTTTATCCCATCTTATTCTGCCGGTAATATTCTGCCTTGTTAAATGATTGAGTAATTATATAATACTTGCCTAAAAAGTTTTAGGCACTGATGCTGTAATGGCTTCTACAGGTAGAAATTCTCCATTGCAAGATTCATTGTCTGTGTCTTCATTTTCGTCTTTATTCTCAGTAGGGGTTTTTCTATCCTCATCAACAAAGAAGAGAAATTTTTGTAACACCTGAATATATATTTTCCACTTTTCACGCTCATCTATTGGAGAAGGTGAAAGTAAGATACGACCCATTTCGGTATCAACTCTACCAAGATTTTTCCCAGGCGTTTGCTTTTTTAACCCGGGAATTTCGGGTGTAATTTTAGCATCACTAGTACTTACAGTTGGTCGATTTGAAGTTTGCATTTGGTGTTGCATTTCATCCACCTGGTCACTTCGGATAAGCACCATTTTTCCAGCATACTCCATATTTGCTGATTAAATGGTTTTTATTTAGGATGAGCCACTAAACAAGTTACATATTAAGCCGCCAATAATAGGTGAAAATAAAAGAGGTAAAAGTCCACCTTTTTTTAGGATAAAGTTTTTCTTCTTTTTCCATATCCCATGGGTTTCCGCTAATTTACGAAGTAGTTTTAAAATCTTTTTTCAACTTTAATCTCTAGAGCTTCTCAAGTGGTACATTTTCCAATAGAGTGCTTGAAGCGCATTCACAAATACATTTAATGAGTCGGGCATCTGATGTTTTTGATACATCACGTCGATGATCAGGGTTTAGGTGACTAAGAGCATGCAAAACTATAGCATTTTTCTATCCGATTGATTGGCCACCTTTCGACATCATTACAATTGTGCAACTGATACTTGTCCCTCACCACTGCTTTTTCTTTATAGCTTTGGCAAGTACATAAACGTAATGATAAGGGTCAACTGGAAATATACTGGTCCGATATCGGCAATTTTCGGGGGTAGATTGTTTCAAATCTTGTTTCAAGGCTTCTTGTAAAAATCGTGGATTTTCACGGCAAACTTGCGGAGCTAGATGTTGGATTTAAGCACGATCTCACAGGTTTTCAAAAGCAAAAATATAGTTTGCATTTAGAGAAATATTTCTTTGACCATGACCTTAATGAAAAAGATTTTGAAAAATAAAAATGACACTGAAATTTTTATGATTATAAGTTTAGCTCTAGGATCGTTGGAATAGTCACAAGATTGTGGTAAGCCTTCACGAAATTCTATCGTTTTTCCATGCTCAGTGTATGATATCTGCCAATCGGAATAGTAAAAAATGACACGCTCAATATGTGTATTGCACACACTATCTAGATCACTGATAAACTTTTTTACAAAAAATGTTTTACCACAACCTTTTGGTCCACATACCATCGATATAAGCAGATGCTTCCAGCGTAGGTCCATAATTGAAAATGATTCACATTAAATCAGTTATTATTATTTTGACAATATCTTGATTCTCTGAGCAGGAATTTTTTTTCGTATGCTTTTCTTAATTTCTAGAAATTGATCAATCAGATACTGTCTGCGTGGTCAGGGATTTTGAGCTGATTATCATAACCGTTCTGCATCACGTCAATGAACAAGCTTATTTTGACGTGACCCTTCCAACACGCTCTGAGATTAGCTTACAAGGTCATGCGACCCTCGCTGCGCTGCGTTGGGCCATTGCCGCATTTTGGGATAATAAATAACATTTTTAGACAATTATATTTTTTTTCTAAAGTAAATTTGATTTTATTGAATTCACTTTTAAACATATTTTGATTATTTAAAAATGAAAAATTAATAGATTTAAATTCATTTGTTTGTATTTCAATCGTCAACCAAGTCTACACTTATGTCTGATAATTCAATAGTGTAGAGCTGAGCCCCTCCACGAAAATAGTCGTGAAAATCGGTGAATAACGATAAATCGGGGTGATAATCCTGTCCGCATTGTTCGAAAAATGTATTCTCATCATCATACTCCAGCAGCCTAAATTATTCAACTGAATACAAAAAGTAAAAGTTCTCATTATTAGCAGGTAGAAGAATATAGATTTTTAAATAAAAATCATGAGGAATAAACATACAGTGATTTTATTTTAAAGATGCAAAAGCAGCTGTGTCTGTGTGTGTAGGAATGAGAGAGAGAGAGATTCTTCAAATTTTCATAATTTGATTAGTATGAATAAAAAAGAAGTAAATTGTTTATCTCGTGCAATGTAGCCAAATGGTAAAGAGTTATATCCTTCAACGAAATGTCTTTAAGTGTACACCGGACGACATATTTTCTCCTCCTGTTTCGTAACTACCTCGTATAAGGTGTTCTGCTGATGCTACTAAACTTTAATTTAATTGGCGGTGTCTTTTCAATAACGAGGTCACAGATTGAGACAAAGTTTATTATTTCAGAGTTTTCATAGTTCAAATTGATACCTTTGACTTTTCAAACTTTATGGTTTTTACCATTAGGTGATCGCATCTTATATGCATAAAACGACCCCGCACTAAAATTAGTGCGCACATTTCGATAATAAGATTGTACCCTTCTAGAAAAGGCCGAACGCTAAGCGCCCATGATCAACGGAAAGAACCGATTCTAGTAGACTTAGCGATAAAAGCAATGTCAGTATAAGAACCATGCATCAGAAAGTGGTCAGTAATATATTTAGCCAAACAGATAAGTTATATAGCGCGCTTCTCGAAACGATCAAACGCTAAGCGCCCAAGATTTGAACTTGACTAAGAAATCATTTTTGAAAGGCAGAAAGTGTACCCAAAGTAACATTAGTAACTATTGCGCACATTCCGATGATAAAATTATACCCTTCTCAAGAAGGCCGAACGCTAAGCGCTCATGATCAGTGAATCACGGGTCAGATCATGGTCGGTCATATTTTCGCCTATACCATTGACTCATATAGCGCGCTTCTCAAAACGATCAAACGCTAAGCGCCCGAGATTTCAACTTGACCAAGAAATCACTTTTTTAAAGGCAGAAAGGGTACGCAAAGTAACATTAGTAATTATTGCGCACATTCCGATAATAACACTATACCCTTCTCAAGAAGGCCGAATGCTACGCGTGTTTGGGTATATTTTTACCTATACAGCTGACTTCTTTAAAACATTAGCCAACGATCTTTACACTTTTGCTAAATAATTAGGCCTAATTTCAGTTCGCCACTCATTCTGAAGTTGTTCTCTTTTTACTTCAAAAAATGACAGTCGTTCATCATGCAGCATTCACGTATTATTTCCATCGATGATATAGGACCAGACAATAACGAAACGATTCTCGGTTATTACTGCACATGTGAGTCAGGGGCCAGAACTCTTTGCACTTGCGCACATATTGTAAGCGTTTTATGTTTCCTGAGTCATGCATGTCACCAGCAATACGTAAAGCATCCTCAAACGTCCTTGCTACATAGTATTCTAGACGCTGCTAATAGAGGTGGACAAGCAAACCCAAATCAAGAGCCAGAAATAGTTTAATATTTCGCTGAAGCTAGTAGGATTGGTCCTTTTTGTTGATCATGAGCGCTTAGCGTTCGGCCTCCTTGAAAAGGGTACAATCTTATTATCGGAATGTGCGCACTAATTACTTATGTTACTTTGTGTACCCTTTCTGCCCTTAAAAAAGTGATTTCTTAGTCAAGTTCGATTCTTGGGCGCTTAGCGTTTGATCCTTTTTGGAGTCGCGCTATATGAGTCAAACGCTCAGGCAAAAATATGACAGACCCCGATCCGACGCGTGATTTGTATGTTGACATCGCTTTTGTAACGAAATCTGTTGTAATTCGTTCTATTCACTGATCTTGAGCGCTTAGCGCCATATAGCGCTAAAACTGTCCATTTTTTTTGTTGATATTTTTTTAAGGAAATTTCATCCGGCACTTGTAACCTTGAAAATTACAAATTTTTAGCCAAATGCCCCGAAGGCATTTTCCCATACATTTAGTGCGGGGTCCTTTGGGACCACCTGAGACAAATTTTTCTATAAAACTACCGGAAACATAAACTTCAAGTTCATCAGCTAAATCACCTAATAAGCAACTTGTATCTGGATAATACTCATCTGGCTCATTAGTGCTGGCGAAAATAACGGAATCCGTTTCAAAATAAAGGACACGGCCATCTAGTTGCTTCAAGTAAGTAAATAACTTTAAGCGTGCCTGAGCTGTCGTGTAAGCTGCTATAACCACATTAGTAATAGGCGATGGCCTCTCAGCTGTACTTTTGTACAACCATGATGCATAAATACTATTATCGTTTACAGGCAAGGCACTGTTCAGAATTTTGTAAGGACTCTGAACAATTTCCAGAAACTTTTGCTGACTATGAATGATCCCTGTCTTCGGCATATTTTCTCGTTGGCCAAATTTCCCCCAAAATGAATTAAGGCAAAGTTTAGCCAACGAGCGTAACCCCGGATTCTTTTCAATATTTTCCGGATCTAGGGATATTCCTTCAGACTCTAATGTATTTTGAATGAATGCCTTTTTCGATGCCTCATCAGTGCAATAGGCAGGGTATCCGCTAGCTTTATGTTTGAGTTTAAGAAATCGGTTCATATATTCTACAAAGAGACCATCCATTTTTGTGACCTTGTCATATTGGTTAGTTTCATAATGCAAAATTTCGAATATAGAGGTAATTTTATAACCCTCTTGAATTGCTACTCTTAGCTCGTCGGAAACCCATGTGCCTTCTATTTCTCTCTCACTTGTACTATTTACATGTGGGCAATCTCGTTGTAGTTGTAATTTACAACAAGTATTGCACAGAGGGGACATAAGTTTACCGTGCATACGGACAGGTAAAACAGGTAAATATTTGTCAGTAGGAGGCAATACCCTGAATTCGACTAATACCTCAACATTAGTTAAAGGATGGTTTACAGCGGTTAAACTTTTGCAGTCATCACCAATGTAAAATTTGGGAAATTTGCCATATTTAGAAATAAATGTATTACCTGTTCGAGCCCTATAGAATGCATCTCGAGAATTCAATGCCTTGGTCATCAAAAGGGGGTGGTATTTTAAAGAACTGCGTAAATCGTCATTTTAAACTTTTTCCATATCAAAGGAACACTCCCACTTTTCGATTACCTCATACCCTAATGAGTGAAGTCGATCAGTTTGAGATTTTGTTCGTTCAAAACGGTCATGCAGCGATTCTGAATTTTAACCAAATGTGGTTATTTATCCCGGTTCAATCTGAAGCAATCAGGACACCCATGCCAGTAGCAACCATGGAATTGGTAAACTACTTTCCTATCGACTTCTTTATTTTCATAATAGCCATCGACTAGAGAACCCTCTGGTAATCTAAACTCTCGTGTCCTGCCTGCATGAGTAATCCCAAAGTCCAATTCGCGTTCTAAGGCTAATAACCATTCGATGGCGTTTCTCGATTGTCTATCAGCCCGCCTATAACCACCGTTTGGTATAACACCTATTTGAGCAGTTTTCAGATCATTTTTTCTGGAAACTTTTGAACAAGCCGATGCAATGGTTATACTCTCAATAAACGGTTCTACATTGGCAACATTAAGATATAATGATCCGAAAGCCAAACACGCTCTACGAAGAATATCCACATCATTTATACAATATGATATCAATTTTTCTTTGAAATTAAAATTGTATTCTGACTTGAAACATTTTTCGTACCACTCGTAAAATGACTCCCGTGCCTCACGAGACATTGTGTCAGGTGAAAAATATTTTTCACATGGTATTTTTCCAATATAATCTTGATTCCCAGGAGCATTAAATAAATGGGGAAATGTTCCCTTTTTTGCCTCTACTAAGCCGAAAGCTTGAAAAAATGGACTTAATGGCATGTGCAGGTAATTCAAATCGTCAATAAATCGGGTTTGCTTTACCTTCATCAAAAGAATACTGATCCCATTTAAAATAACTTCTGATGAATTTCTTAATCCTTTCTCTTTAATGAGATAACTCAAAATAAATTGAGCATCAAAAACTTTTGAATCATGGGCAATACATACGGTTTTACTAAAATTATCCAATTTTCGAGTGGCAAACTTTGTGAATTCAGAAACCGGATCTTCATCAAAAATATATTGTCTGATACAACACCATTTACAGCGTACGTATGGATCAGGATCATCCATACAATCTTCACATACCTGTTGTGCAACACACAAACTAGGTACGTGAATTTTAGTTGATTCCTGACCAACAAAAGATTCACTCAGTTGAATTTCAAAGATGTGAAAAATGTATGCAAACTTTTTATCATGACGCACATTCTCAATTGGTGTCATGTAGCACAAATGATTGTCTGAACAAACTTCTGATATTGAACAAGTCTCGGAATATCACATTCATTGTGCGTGTGAATTTACATCCATCCAGCAGTACGCTGATGCACTCCACCTTCAGATTTTTATAAATTTTAATAATAATATTTTCAAAAAAAAGAACATATCAAATGAATTCTATAATAATACCCATAACAGGATCCTACTCTTCGTGAAAAAATACATCGAAAACGTGTATCGCATTTTGAAAATAAAATTATAAGTTTGGTTATCAGGCCAGATGATTTGCTATACCTAACTAAGTCGGGGGCAGGTGATTTTCTCTAGAATCCTCTCGATTCTCTTGAACCAGTTTATTTCATGATTATCCTCTCCCTGCATTTTTCCGGTGGGTTCTATAAAAAAAAAACAATAGCGTCATCGTATTCTGCGTAAAAAAATACACTAAAAACGTGTATCATGTTATTGAACAAAATTTTGTATAGCCTCCAAAAAAATGAAGACCTGAAAATTTGTTTAAAAAACGCAAATTTGCGACCTTCTTTCAAGGTCAAACATTTTTTTTAACGTGTCCGGACTATTTTTCCTCTAATAATAAACCCCTCACCTACTTGCCGTAAAAATTTCATCGCTCTAACTTGCTCCGATCCCGAGATCTACGATTTTGACACAAAATTTTGCCGAATTTCCCACTGTGAGGCGGGTACCTGAACACGTGTCATTTCCACATGGAAAGTATCAACAATTTCAAAACCTGTGGCACTTTGCACAACTTTTGCTACACGGTCCCACAGGTCTCCATAAGACAAGTCTTTCAATGGAATGAAAGCCTTCCAGGTTACCACTTTTCCGAATCCATCGAACCAAAATACTAAACCTACAACATCTATTGGATCACACCAATCTGTCAAGTAATCAAATAAGTCGTGGAAAGCCGCTTCGAGCCATTCCATGGGGTTATTCTCGCCATGCGGAGAAATGTTAAATTCCAATTACAAACAATACAACCCGAACTTCAGGATATACTCTACACTTTCACTGATTTGGTGTATAAACGGCGAATCTTTCACTCCCTCATTCCTACCTTGTGCATTGTCCAGGCTGTACGTTGCTGGCAGTTCTGGTGCTCTGCTTGGTCCATCAATTTGAGAAGGGCCAATGTTCACATGTGGCACTGTGTTGGGTTCAGCAATCTGCATCAACTCACTGATGACCACCACAGTCTGCTGCCCTGCTCCGTCTTAGACACCTACTAGGTTCTTGCACTGTTCTCTGGCATAATGTAAGAAAATAAACGAAGAAATTATTATATGAGAAAAATATTTACGACCTGTTTTTTTCAATATATATTTTTATATTTATTAGCATAATTTTACCTTGGAAAATTCGTTTCTCTATGTCCAAAACTTTTGCCAGCACCTCATCCATATTTGGGTAAAGCTCATTTAGAGGCTCTTTTTTTTATTTTAAAACTTCTTTTGTGGCCGTCCTCACTTTAGTTTTCAAAACCACAAAAGAATTCTCTTTTTATTTTTTATTTTTGTAGGCCAGGATTTTTTTCGCCTTCTTCTCCTGGACTACTTTCCTCTGCTCCAATGCCCAGGTGCGAAATTCGGTCTGATGCCACAGATTGACCATCGGCCCAAAGTCGGCCCTACTTTGGTAACTGATCTACGGTAACCAGAGTTGTACTGACTTAGGTCTTTTCAAGCTGATAAACTGTGGCAGATTAATCGGTACGACCGCAAGAATGCCGTCGGTCCGACTCTGTATACAGCCACAAATCACCTTGGTGCACCCGATAGTCGGTCAAACCTTGGCCCAAATATGGGCCCGCCGTCGGACAAACGCTGGTTCATGGTTTCAAAAAGGTCGTGAAAGTACGGTCCATCTGACTCGGGGCTAGAGATGGCCCGACCGTCGGTATAACATTGGCTTGTACATGTCATCATGATGCACCCGACGTCGCAATACACGATCAAATTTCTAAGTTCCGTCGCTGCACATTTTAAATGCTTATTAAAAATAACATTTTATGTCATTATCAAAAGTTGTAAACTAGCCTAAAACGCAAAAAAAAAACAAATATTACACGAAGAAAAATTTTTTTAAAGTGGGCGCCAAAAAAAAATATGTTGAAAAAAATTTGTGAAAAAAGTTTGAAAAACATTTTTGAAAACAAATTGCTTAAAAAAATTTTTTGACAAGAACTTTTTAAAAAAAATGTTAGAAAAAAAATTAAAGAAAAATTGTTGAAAAAAAATAAAACAAAAATTTTGAAAAAAAAATTTTGTTGAACAGAAAATTTAAGGGTTTCAGCCCGGGGCTACGAAAACTTAAAAATTTTAATGGGTTTAAATTATTTATTCAAAAGTTATTTCACCTATATTCACGTTAACGGTTAATTTATTTTACATTTACGTGATGTCGCATAATAATAAAAAAATGATTGAGAAAAAAGAGTTAAAAAAATGTGCAATGTCAACTGCTCTGAGCTGTGGCTTATGAGTATGGTTTTTCATTGACTTTCAATACTGTAGGTATAGAGTAATGGGTAAGACTCCCGCCTGCCAGGCGATAGATTCAGGTATAGATGTGGCTTCGGAACCCCGTAGCGATAGAAATTTCATTTGTAATATAATTTAAAAAAATGTAATGTATGTATTCATCCTAAGCTGGACCATTAACATTTATAGTCCAAATACTCGCAATCAATTATTGTTAATTTTTTGAATACAGTGGACCTTTTTTGAAATTCTGTCTCAAAATCGTAGAACTTTTGATCGGAATGACCTAGAGGGATATTTTTTTCTTTAAATTAAAGAAAAAACCTTTCCGAATATAGAAAAATTATAAAGAAAGCCAAAAAAAATAATTTTGACCTTGAAAATTTGTGTTGAATATGGAATTTTTGGTCAAAAAATCATTGATTGAATACTAAAAACGCTTATATTTTACATTTTATGTGCTATACATGTTTTTATATAGATTTTTGCATGCCCAATCCGAATATGATATGTAAATCGTTGTAAGATAAAATCCAAAATGGCGGAGACAATATGGCAGACTAAAATTGTAAAACGAAACCGATTTGACTAAAATTTGCTACGAGTAGGGTTTTCAGGTCGCTGATTACAAATCCAAGGTCAAAATTATAAAATTAAAAATGGCGGATCCAATATGGCGGACCAAAATTGTAAGAGAAACCCGATTTCACTGAAATTTGCTACAAGGGTGTTTTTCGGGTCCCTGATTTCAAATCCAGGGTCAAAATTCAAAAATTCAGAATGGCGGATCCAATATGGCGGACGAACATTGTAAAAGGAAACCAATTTTAGTAAAGAATGCTACTCAGGTTTTTTTTCGGTAGCTGATTTTAAGTCCAGGGTCAGAATTAAAAAATTAAAAGTGGGGGATCCAATATGGCGCACCAACATTGTGAAAGGAAACCGATTTGACTAAAATTTTCTACAAGGGGGTTTTCCGGGTCGCTTATTTCAAATCCAGGGTCAAAATTAAAAAATTTAAAATGGCGGTTCCAATATGACGGACCAAAATTATAGAACAAAATTTATTTGACATAAAATAGTCTATCGGTGGGTTTTCAGGTCGCTTATTACAAAACCAAGGTCAAAATTAAAAAATTAAAAATGGCGGATACAATATGGCTGGCCAAAATTGTAAAAGGAACCTGATTTGACTAAAATTTGCTACAAGGGTGTTTTTCGGGTCACTGATTTCAAATCCAGGGTCATAATTCAAAAATTCAAAATGGCGGATCCAATATGGCGGACGAACCTTGTAAAAGGAAACCGGTTTGACTAAAGAATGCTACTCGGAGTTTTTCGCGGTAGCTGATTTTAAATCCAGGGTCAGAATTGAAAATTTACAACTGACGGATCCAATATGGCGGACCAACATTGTAGAAGGAAACCGATTTGACTAAAATTTGCTACAAGGGGTTTTTTCGGGTCGCTGATTTCAAATCCAGGGTCTAAATGAAAAAATTAAAAATGGTGGTTCCAATATAACGGGCCACAATTATAAAACAAAATTTATTTTACATAAAGTAGCCTATCGGTGGGTTTGCAGGTGGCTGATTTGAATTCCAAAGTCAAAATTCCAGAATTTAAAAAAGCCATATTGGATCCGCCATTTTGAATTTTCGCATTTTGACGCTGGATTTGAAATCAGCGACCCGCAAAACACCCTTGTAGCAAATTTTAGTCAAATCGGGTTCCTTATTTTGGTCCGCCATATTGGATCCGCTATTTTGAATTTTTAAATTTTGACATTGGATTTGCAATCAGCGACCTTAAAACCCAACTTGTAGCAAGGTAAAAATTATTTTTTTTTGACTTTCTCTATAATTTTTCTATATTCGGAAAGGTTTTTTCTTTGATTAAAAAAATATATATATCCCTCTAGGTCATTCCGATCCAAAGTTCTACGATTTTGGGACAGAATTTCAAAAAAGGTCCACTGTGCGACGTTAAGAAGTCAAAGGCGGTTGACCGTTATCATTTAGCTGGTTGGCCCGACTAGTTACGCACAAAGTTGCACCGACCGTCCGACGGTTGGCCCGACCGTGGGCCGACGGTCAAGTCGCACCTGGTTGGGTTCCTCCAGACATAGGGTTCAACTGCTTATTCAATGCTTTCCTTTATGCTTTGCTCATGCATTCTCCTCTCTGCAGCTTTTTTTAAAAATATTTATGCTGCTGCACACGGCGTCCCGGAAGGCGATATAAATGTTGCAAAAATGTAGAGAAAAACTGTGAATGTGGCGTTATTCTACATGGGAAAACCAAACAGAATCGACCCCTCAGACCTCCTAATTAGATCGCTTATTCCTTTTACAGTAATTTGAAGTTTTTCAATTCCACTAATTTAATCGAAAATCGACATTTTTATTTCTTTCAAGTTCAAATGCTACCAAGTATTATTTACAATAATGGCATACATGTTTTCGATGTATTTTTCGCCGTCGAAAACAGTGGTGTTATTAGTTTTACTCTACCAGCCATCTAGAAAGCGCTAATGGCGTTTTTGTCGCGAATTTTTTGGAAAAAGCTGTATTTTTAGGTTAATTTTATCAACTAGCGCATTCTAGATGATTTCTAGAATAAAACTAATAGCAGCATTATATTCTACGAGAAAAAATACATCAAAAACATGTATCACAATACTGAATATAATTTTTAAGTACCCTTTAAAAGTTTGATAACAAAGTGATTTTTTCGCCAACCCGCCGCACTGGCAGCGTAGCGACTAGGCGCAGCACTTTTATTTTCATCAAGTTCAAGTACAACCAAACGTTATTTTCAAAAGTATGGCACATGTTTTCTATGTATTTTTTCTCGTAGAACATGATAGTGTTATTTGTTTCAACTTTGGAATCACCTAAAATGCGCTAGAGGCTAAAAATCATCAAAAACACGGCTTTTCTTCTTACGATACACTACAAAACACGCTTCTAGCGCTTTCTAGTCAATTTTTATAATGAAACCAATAATATTATCGTCTTCTACGAGAAAAAATACACCAAAA
>CAKNWT010196037.1:0-11834 GCA_932066315.1 Andricus coriarius
CTTTAGTAAATTACACCTCTATTCCCTAGTATTAAATACTGTAAGATGTGTGAAATTCACTGAACCGCGATTACAATAGTGGTGCAGCGAACATTACAGAAGGATCGGTACATGCTACAGATCCGATCCGCGCTGACCACCTGATGAATTCATGACGCCATCAGCAATGGATGGATTGCATTACCTCCCAGAACAATTCAGAACGATAGAAAGGAATTTGAATTGTTTCTAATCGTGTTTATTAATCGCGTGTGCACGATTGGAAACGATTGAGTGATGCAAAGTTTCAATCGTTCCCAATCGGGCCAATCGGTAGTATGATTTTGAGTATATGAAGCGGCAATTGATGGCAGCACTTTCGTCTCGCGGGAATTATTTGAAAACGTTTATTTACTTTTTTCGAAGCAAAAAAGTAAATAAATGTTGGCATGTTGGTGGCGGTAGAGAGTTGGTGTTCAGTGACAAGTGGTGAAAGAATTTTACAGAGTTTGTGTGGAAGGTGTGAGTGGAGTGTGAGGGTGGAAGCCTAGGAAGTGAGTAGGGTTGTGCGGGGTGAATTGGGAAGATAAAAATTAATTTACAGCGTAGGTGAGAGGTGTAATTTAGTTATTTATTGAAAGTGAGGTTAGGTTGGCAAGGAGTCGGAGGATTTTTTGGTTAGGAGTCTGGGGCCTTAGAGGGGTCAAGGGGGGTTCAAGCAGAGTTGGAGGATATCAAGAGAGAAAAAGGGGTGTTTGGAAGAGCTGCGGGGAATTCAACAAGTGAATAAAATTTAAAAAAAAACGAGAAATAAAGGGAAAATTTGGCGGCAATAGACGGTACTGTTTGCCAGTGACATCCGTCGGTTGCGGAGGGGACTGCATGGAGAGGTCCTAGTTACCGACGGCAGAGCGGGAGGTGGGCAGTGAGAGTGCTGGTAGTGAAATTGACGGGGAGGAAATTTTCCACGTGCCACGACGGCCAACAGTGCGTGGTCGAGTTCGAGTAGCGTGTCTTGGAGTGGGGGAAAACGGAACGGTGGGAGCGAAGGAAGCGAGAAAGTAAGAGAGAGAGCGTCAAGCGCAAGTGACGGGGAGGATCTCTTGAAGGAGGACGTAAAGGGGACTAAAGAGCAGATGGAAGGTATGAGGGAGGACTTGAGGATCAGAGATGAGAAATGGGAAAAGGAGATGAAAGATCTGAGGGAGAGAGTAGAAGGGTTAGAGAGGGGTAGGACAGAGAAAGACGTTAAGATAGAGCAGATGGAAGAGGCGATTAGGGAGTGGAAGGAAAGGATGGAGAAAAGGCTTGAAAAGGTGGAGGGCAGGGCGGAAAGGGAAATAGGTGGCGGGGGTGGAGGGGCCGAAATTACAGGTATTTTGGAGAGGGTAGAGAATATGATAGAAGAGAAAGTGGGGGAGCGTAGGAATGAAAAGGAGGAGAGGGAGGATAGGGAAAGGATGAGGGCAATGGAGATGAGAATGGAGAGAAGAGAGAAGGCAGACAGGAGAAATAATATTGTGATAAGAGGGTGCTAAAGAGTTGGTCGGAAAACTTAAGTTGAAGGGGAGGAAGGAGAAGCAAGTGGCGGTTGTGGAGTTGAAGAGCTGGGAAGAAAAGTTGGGGGTGATTCGAAATATGAATAGAATAAAGGATAGGGCAGTTTTCATCGATCATGATTTGACGAGAAAAGAAAGGGATGTGCAGAGAATGCTGTACGACAGGGCTAGGAGTGAAAGGAGAGAAGGGAGATCGGCAAAGGTAGGATATCAGAAAATAAAAATAGACGAGAAAATGTGGATGTGGGACGAGGAGAAAGAGGTTTTGAAGGAAGTGCAGGGGAATTTGTTTCGTAGGAAGTAGGGGGCGAGGGTAATGCAGGGTAGAGGAGTGGTGAAGGTGCTGTACTGGAACGTAACAGGGATAAAGAAGAAGAATGAGGTGTTCTGGAGGTATATCCAAGAGTTTTATGTTGTGGGACTGGTAGAAACGTGGGTAGAAAGCAGAGGAATGGGATAGAATAGAGCCAAAGCTGCCAAGGGGATATAGGTGGAGACTTCAGGAGGCGTTCAGAGTGAAGAAGAGAGGAAGAGCTAGTGGGGGAATTATAACGGGTGTCAGAGAAGGATTAGAGGAAGTAGTTCATGTAAAGGAAGAGGGGAAGGGAGTGCAAATGAGAGAAGTAAATATAGGAGGGGGAAAGTGTAAGTTTGTGACAGTGTATAATAAGGATGGGATGGAAAGAATCAAAGAAAGGGTGGAAGACTTGCTAGGAGAAAGAAAGGAGGGTATGGTGATACGGGGTGGGGACTTTAATGCGAGGATGGGGAGGGAAGGAGGCCTTTACAGGGAAGGGGAGAGCTTTGAAAGGAAATCAAAGGATAACGTAATAAATAAGGAGGGGGAGATTCTAAGGGACTGGATGGAGGTTAGAGGCTGGGCGGTGGCGAATGGTATGGTAACTGTTGACGAAGAGGGAGAATGCACATATGTAAGTAAGGTGGGGGTGTCGGTGATAGACTATGTAGTCATGAATACGTATGGGTGGGAGGAGACGGAAAGATTCGCAGTGGAGGGGAGAGTGGAATCGGACCATCAGCCACTGGGGCTGTGGATAAGGGGTGAGACTGGCGGAAGGCAAGGGGGGAAGAAGGGTCGATGGGGGAGAGGGTGAGCTGGACGAGGGAGGCGATTGAGAGGTATAAGGAGCAGTTAAGGAATTTACGTTTTTAAGGGGAGTCGGTGGAAGAGATATGGGAGGATTCAAAAGAGAAAGTTAAAGGTTGCATGCAAAAAAAGGTATTTAAAAAGAAGAAGAAAGGAATGGTGAAGTCGTGGTGGGATAGGGAATGTAAAAAGATGAAAAGGAAGGTGAAGAGGAAGTAAAAGAAGTGGAAAGAGGGTATAGCGAAAAGGAAGAAGTACGTAGAAATGAGGAAGGAGTTTAGATTGATGTGTAAGAAAAAAGAATAGGAAAAAGAGAAAGATCTGGAAGAGGAGTTAGGAAATGTTAAGACAGAAGGGGATGTGTGGAAAATAATAAATAGGTTTAGAAAGCGTAGAGTGGCGATAAGTGAGAAGATAGGGAGTGAGGAGTGGAGGGAGTTACTCAAGGAATCATTTCAGGGCTCAGATTCAAAGAAGAGGGATGGTGGGAGTAGAAGAACGCGGGAGGCAGAGATGGAAGAGTTGGGTGACGAGGAGATAGAGAAACAGATAAGGAAATTAAGAGGGGCAAAAACAGCAGGGCTGGATGAGGTAGAGAACGAAGCATGGCTGTTTAGTACACAAGAGGCTAGGGGGAGGCTGAAGGAGGTAGTAAAGAAAGTATGGAGGGGGGATGGATGCCCAGGAGGTTGGAGAGAAGGGTTAATAGTGCCACTGTATAAGAAAGGAGACAGGAACAGGCAGGAAAATTATAGAGGGATTACGCTAATAAATACGGCGTATAAAATATACGCGATGGTGGTGGCGGAGAGGCTGCAGAAGAATGTCGAGGGGAAAGGAATACTGCCGGAGACGCAGGCGGGCTTTAGAGCACGTAGGAGTACTATCGACAATATCTACGTTCTGCAGCACGTGGTGAATAGAGAATTAGCAAAGAAGTGGTCAAGAGTGTACGCGTTTTTCGTGGATCTCAAAGGCGCGTTTCCTTCGGTGGATAGGGGAAGATTGTGGGAGGCGATGGAGGATAGGGGAGTGGAGAGAGGCCTGATCGAGAGGGTAAGGGGGAGACCAAAAATAATGTAAGAGGATGGGAGAGGATTTCGGCGGGATTTTGGATGGATAGGGGGTTAAGGCAAGGGTGTCCGCTTAGCCCAATGCTTTTCGCAATTTTAATTGCGGATATGGAAAGTAAGCTGGAGGCCGGGGTGGTAGAAGGAGTCAGGATAGGAGGGGTTAGGATTTGTTCACTAGCGTATGCAGATGACATAGTGTTGCTGGCAAAAAGCGAAGAGGCCTTAAAGGAGATGATGAAGAGGTTGAGAAGATACCTGGATAAGAAGAGGTTAGAGCTGAATAAGGGAGGGGAGTGGAAGTGGAAGGGAGAGGCGGTGCAGGAGGTGAAGGAGTTTGTGTACCTGGGCTTCGTGTTTCGGAGGAATGGGGGAGTAGATGGACACATAAAAAAGAGAGTGAGGAGGGCAAATGTGGTGATGAGGCAGGATGGGGGTTGGGAAATAAGTTATTCGCAGACGGTTTTGAAAGGAGAATGAAATTGTGTGACTCGCTAGTGATGAGTGTGCTATTATATGGCGTAGAGGTATGGGGGTGAAGGAAAGTGAAGAGGTAAGTAGGACTCAGGAGAGGTATGTAAAGTGGACATTGGGGTTGGCAAGGAATACGCCTAATTATATTGTCAGGAGGGAGACGGGGAGAACGAGTGTAGGGATTCTAGCGGGGAGTCGGGCGTGTAAATATGAGGAGAAATTTTTGGAAGAGGGGGGAAGTAAGCTGGTTAGGGAGTGTTGGTGGGAAAAGGAGAACAGGAGAGGGGGTGGGAGAATGGAGGCTGAAAGGGAAAGGTATATCAGAACGAATGGACTACAGATGGATGAAGTGAGAAGGATGCATGAGGAAGGAAGGAAGGTATATGAGTTGGTTAAGAAAAACGGCATGGAGAGAGAGAACACAGCAAGGGAAGAGAGAATAAGAGAGTCAAGGTTTAACGGGAAGTATATGTGGATAATGCCAAGGGCGAGAGCGCAATATTTGTGTGAGAAAGGAGAGAAAGGAAGTCAGGAGCTTATAGCGAGGATGAGGTGTGGATGCATGGAGGATTTTAATAGGTTCTGGCTTACGAGTGAAAAGAGGATGTGTGAACTGTGTGGGAAGGGGTATGCAAAAGTGGAGCACTGGTTGGAGGAGTGTGTAGAGGTGGAAAGGAGTGAAATGAGCATGGAGGTATTGATGCATGAAAGGGGGGACAAGAGGGCAGTAGCATGGGTGAAGCGAGTGTTGGGTAGAATGGAGAAGAGAAGGAAGGAGGAAGAGGAATGGAGGAGGAAAGATTGTAAATAGGAGATGAACTAGATATAAGTAGTTTGTAAATATTGTAAATAGTAGATAAGCATTAGGTAGTGGACTTGGAAGCGAGAGAGTAGGGACATGCGAGCGAGGTGCAGCGACACATTCGAAGCAACACATTTTAAGCAATATGTTCATAAAAAAAATTAAATAAATGTTTTGTAATAATTTTCGCGAGCTGATAGTGCTAGGCCGTTTCAGGTCTGAACATGAATTTTCTTAATTTTCAATTTTTAATAAATACAAATTTGAGGCTGAAAAATTCTTTTATCCCTAGAAAGTATTTATATTAATAGAGGAATAATCCCTAAAATTGATAAGACAGAAATAAATTTTTATAACATATTATCAGGCCTAGCATAAGAAAATTTATAATTTCATTAGAATTAATGGTCTTAGATGGCTCCTAACATTTTTGTTCCCTGATGTAATGTGCACAGAATTTCTTCTACCATATAAAAAGAATATTCTGAAAACAATTTTCTTACCTACTTCATTGAATTTTTAATCTCTGGAAATAAGACTATAAAAATGTGTCTTTTTTTGTGCATTTCGAAATTTAAGATTTTTTTTCTGTCTGAAATCGGATTCGGAAATTATTTTCTTCTCTTCCCGTCGACTTTCTTCAAGCCACTGGTTATAGTAGTAAATTGTTGCAAATTTCGAAAACCATCAATTTATATGACTTTATAAGCTTAAAACACTTAAAAACTGTCCACTAAGATATAAAAAATGCCCAAAACACCGCGAGGACGCGAAGAAAAATTTGTTCTATTTTAGGTTATTTTTCGTCAGAGAAAACAAACGCCGGTCACCACCTAAATTGCCGCCCTGATTGAAAACAATTAGGTACATTAGGAATGGAAACATAATTTCTACACACAATAGAAAATAATTGAAATGGATAAAAAAAACGATTGAAGTTTTGACAACTGTGAATCGTTCTGAATCGTGTTCAGTTGATTATTTCTAGAAGGGTCATTTCGCCATCACGGGATGATGGTCACGTAGCTGCGAGCGATATGACACGCATTTCACTATCACACATGCCTTCACGAAATGCGTGCAAAATGCAACGCACGTGTGAAGGCATCATACAGAAAACAATATTAATAATATATATTATTGACTTTTTAGGGTTTCGTAGCCTTGGATTTTTTTTTAAATCCCATCCTTAGACGTTTTTCTAAGGGTGGGAAGTGAGGGGTGACGAATGTATTGAAGTGGAAAGCATGAGACGAGGAGGTGTCTGGAAGATTTAATTAAACTTTTTTTAGGGACAGTAAATTAAAAATATAATTTTTTGACCATTTAAAATTTTTTTTTTTTTTGAAAATTTGTTTGAAAATGTTTTGTCAAAATTTTTTTTTCTTTACAAAATTTGGTTTTTTAAACGAAATTAAGTTTCAATTAGAACATATTGTTTTCAATATTTTAATAATACTTAATTAACCTATGAATAAGCTACAAGACCATTTTTGAAAACTTTCATGGGCACATGAAAGCTCAAAAGTATTAATTAAATGGAATCTGAACTTTTATTATTATATAATAATGAGTAATTATTATATCATAATATTATATTATGTAATAAATACATAATTGTAAACAATATTGAATTTGAATTTGAATTATTAGAATTATTATCTTTTGTGATAAGGATTACTAAGTGCGCTTACGAATTTGAATGTAGCGCGCTTAGCAAATTGAGTACACACAACACGAGCTGACAGGTTGACATATTTTCGACCCGGCAAGTGTTTTCACGCTCGCTTATTATATTGTTTATAAAATTCGTTTAGACTTTAGCGTGGTTTGGTATCAGTGGAACTTGCACATGGTAAGTACCTACATTTTGAACTGATTAATTCTATCGAAATAATATCCTCGCTTCTTTGTACGCTTTTTCTGATTCCATATAACCTCAGTTCCTAACCTCTTATCTCAGGAATTTCTCTCTAAAACAAAATCTGGTGAAAATTGCATAAGATTAATAAAATAACACCGTCCTTCAGTGTAAATGTACTGAAATACTTAAATTTACACTAATGGACGATGCAGATTTTCAACTTTTCGAAAATGTAATAACTTTTTATTATTAGTTCTCTAAACAAAATTTTAAACAAATTAATTTATTGTTCTTTTATTTCTTGATAATAAAATATTCATATAAATGTAAATACTTTTATATTTATATGAATATGTTATTATTCTCTTATTATTATTTATTATTATTCATTATTTTATTATTTCTAATAGAAAATCACAATGTGCATGCGATATAGCACGCACGTTATGATATAATCATGACATGCGTGCGATATAAACCTCAATTGATGACACATATGCGTGTATATGTGCACGCATATGTGCGGATTGATCCGCATATATGCGTGCGAATACGCCATCATTTTGCAAGGATTTTGTTATCTGGGCTCATTAGATCACCTAAAAAACATTTATTTTTGACATTTCTGTGACCGACGTCATATTACTTCATATTCCCACTTAGCTACGAAGGGGTTTTACAATAAATAACACTATTTTGGGTGGCACATCTTATTCACAAATCGCGTACGCAGTTGAGAGTTTATTGGAGCAAGACGTGTTTGTGTCCCGCGCCTGTCACAGCTGACTTGTATGGATATGAGGTAAATGCGAGAGCTTTTTTCTTGTGCGCGCGATGGCATGGCCGTGTATTCAGAAGTCGTTACCGACGTCGCCACCTCAGTTAGAAATGCATTTCGAGATTATTTTACAGATCGTAACTCGTATAATAGTGTAGTGGTTAAGATAGTCGACTTGCGTGCTGAGTTTGATGCGTTCGAATCTCCCCAGTTGCGTGCGAAATTGTAATTGTATTATAAGCGAACGGACCTCTTCTTCTAACATGTGTAGATAGAAAGAGAGGTTCGTTCGATTTTCGACTTCGAAACAGCATCGGAGTCCCACTGCTGCTAATAATAACCGTCATAACCATTAAGATTCATAAGATTCAATAAGATTCATAACCAGAAATGATATTCATATTCAGTTGCCTATACTTGCAGCATTTACGGAACTGCCGTGTTGTCCAAATACCTACTTGGAAGATTAGTACACTTAACTTGGGTTTCAGTAAAATATAAGGTTCTTTTTTCTGCGTGCAGGTATGTAAAAAAATGATCTTAGGATAATTTTAAAACTCTGCAAATAAGAAATTAGATTCTAAATTGTTTATACTTATTTTGAATCCCAATACGCTACTCGTTCATCTTGTAGTGATATACATACAATAATTGTATTTTTCTCAATTACAACGACAATTGTGAAAATTCAAATAATATGCCTGCATTCAGAAAAGACATGTTTATCAAATTTATGAAATTCATAATTTTGCACATGTCGTAAATTTTCGTTATACCGTGAAAAATAAGGTGTAAATTTATCATCGAAATTGTCCCAACGTATAAAGATTACAACAATTATAATTATTGACTAGTTATTTGAGTTTAGTTGTGGTTTAAACTTTACCACAACTGATTTCTTCTCCTGATATTTACCTATTCCACTGTTTAAGCACATTCTATTGCTGCGATACTGTTCATTACCCAGGAAAAGAGAATCAATTGAATAAAAATGATTGAATCGGAGAACTTAAGAATGCCGAATCACGTGAATTTTAATCATTTCAATCGGCCACCATATATTCACCACCATTGAAGTAAATCTCGTTCAATTATTGTTATGTTTGTTAAATCGGAACTATATTTTTTAGCTGATTTGTCTGGAATATAAGAAACTCAGTCGATAAATGTCGTTCCGATGGTTCCGATAAAAAAAAAAAGAAAAATAACTCAACAAAATTTAGCTAAATCGGTAGTGACTATATGGTAACCGATTGAAATGATTAAATTTATGAGACCGATAAAAAATTTCACAAACTGATAGACCGCAATCCGCGTGAATCGGCATATTTAAATTCTCCGATTCAAATATTTTTCATTCAATCGATTCTTTTTTCTTGGGAAGCGCCGTAACATCCACGTAACAATTATGTAGTAATGCGCTATACGGCGTAATAGGCATTACTCCGTACAGGTTTTTGATGAGTGCATGCCCCCCACCCGGTGTTAACTAATAAAGCATCAGCGGCATATTTTACAAACCCAAGTATGCAATTGTGTCACGTTAAAATAAAGAGTTGCTATTTGTTTACTTATATTATTTATAACAATTTTTAACCTCAGTGCTAACAATATATACTTAAATAAAGAACATAATTTGCTGGAGTTTCAGAAGTCTGCGTAACTATTTTGGTAGATATAAGAGTAAGGATAATTGTTTTACGCAATAAATAGATGATTTTATATTGGTTTACTTTAATTATTTATAACAATACTAAAGGTTACATATCAACAATATGGCTTCCGTTTCCGGTACCGATCGCGATTGTTGGTGATTTTTTGTGGTGCTAACTTTTTGGCTTTGGTGAAGGGAAAGAGGGAGTTTGAGAGGAGAAAGGGCGGTGAGTAGAGTATTTAAGGGCTAAGGAGTAAGTGAGAGTGAAGGGGTTGGTAAAAGAGGTGATGAATGATATTAATTGTCAAAAGTGGAAGAGAAGGATTTTGAGGTTAGGAACGGTTGTGAAAAGTGGTGTGTTTTCACGCAGGGTGAGTAACAGGTGAGTGTGAGGGTTGGATAAATGAGAAGAGGCGTATATGTAAGAGTGGTGAGTGATAGTGTGAGAGATTTTTGGTGATATTTTAGAGTCTTGGCTTCAGATCTAGATTGTACGATTTGCATGGGGGACTGAAAGCGAGGGAAAAAGAAAACGTGACGTAGGAAAGTACACGTAGCAGAATGCCGGTCACACGAAGTCCAGGGAAAACAGAGAGAGGGCAGCAGGAGGCGGACACAGAGAGGGAGTCGAGAATGAACAGAGAAGGTAGGCAAGAGAATGAAGCGAGCGCGAGCATCGAAGGCAGTAACGAAAGTAGTGATGAGGCAGAGGTTTTCGAGAAGCTCGGTAAGGGGGGAGAGACGATAGCAAACAAACGAGGCAGACCGACGAACCTGCAAAGGCTGCTAAGAGCGAACAGCCTCAATAGTACGAACGCGACAGGTTTTTTTTATAAGTGGCGACAACCAGCGACCACGAGTAGCGAAGGGGAGAAGTCGGAGGACAATAAAAGGGTTAGAGACCAGTTAGATGAGGAGGGGGGAAATGAAAAATCAATAAAAAAGAGTAAACAGAGAACACCACCTGAAAGGAGGTCAGGGGGGAGTAGTCTAGAAGGCCTCGAGAAACTCATCAGAGGCCTTAGAGAGGAAACCTGCAAAGGTTTTGACGGAGCGAGGAAGCATAGGGAAGAAGTCAGGGAGGAAGTGAAAAAAATGAGAAAGAAATGGGAGGAGTGGGATGCTCTGTGGAAGGCCGAGAAGGAGGAGGTATTTAGGAAACTGGATAGTATAGAGAGTAAACAGATAGAGAGTGAGAAAGAAAGGAGAACTGAAATAAGTTTGCTTGAGGAGAGGGTTAGGAAACTAGAATGCGGGAGTGAAAAGAAGGAAGAGCTGGGAGTAGGAGATGTAGTCAAGGGGGATGATAAGAAACTGCAGGAAGAAAATGAGAGAATGCGGAGACGGCTGAATGAAATAGAAGTAAGACTAGAAGGAGAAGAGAAAGAGAAAAGAAAGCGAAACATAGTAATTAAAGGAATGACAGTAGAAAGCGACTCGGGGAAGGAAGAGGTTGAGAAGCTGATGAATGATATTGGGGCTCAGGTGAGAGTGGAGACGGTGAAGGTACTGGGGAGAAAGACAGAAGGGAAAACAGGTGTGCTCATAGTAAAAGTGGGAAGCGAGGACGAGAAAAGAGAAATTATGGAAAGGAAAAGGGTACTAAGGGGTAGAAATGAAAGAATTGAAGAGGACCTGACATGGAGAGAGAGAAAGAGGAAGTGGATGATCGAACGGAGAGCATGGATAGAGAGGAGGAACGGGGGTAATGTCTGGATAGGGAAAGACAGGTTGTGGGTGAATGGGATGAAGTGGATCTGGGACGAAGAGAGGGAAGAGCTGAGAGCAGAGGGAACAATACCTGAGAGAAGGGTAAACGAAGGTAATGAGAGTAAGAGAGACGGGGCGGGGTTTCTACCAGAGAAGAAAGACTGAGCACGGGAAGGAGGAGGGGGAAGGACAAAAAGAAAGGAGTGAGTGTGGCTTTCTGGAATGTGTCAGGGCTATGTGTGTCAGGTATGTGTGGACAATGCAAGAAGCGAGAAAAGAACATGAGAAGGGAAGAGCGATGGGAGGCATGGTTTCAGGGGTTAAAAAGCAGCTGATGGGAAATGAAAGAGTGGAAGAGCGAGAAGAAAAGCTTGAGGGTGTGATAGTTAGAAGAATAAAGGTAGGAAAAGAGAAGGTAGCGATCGTTTGTGTGTATAGAAGAAGAGGAGAAGAGGAAGGATGAAGAGTATTAAGGGAATGGATGGAGGAAAGGAATGAAGAGTTGGTCTTGATAGGAGGAGACTTGAACGCATGGACAGGAGAATTAGGGGGAGAGATATGGGATGAGGAAAGCGAAACTTTTCTAAGAAATTCCAAGCACAGGGAGATAGATCGGGAGGGCAAAACTCTTTTGAACCTGCTAGGAGAGGAGGGGTGGTTTATCTGCAATAAGAATATAAGGGGAGATGAAGAAGGGGAATTGACTTTCATAGGTAAAGGGGAGACAGTCATAGATTACATTCCAGCAGAAGAAAGAATAAGGAAGAGAATGGATAAAGTGGAAGTAGGTAATGAGATAGGCTCAGAACACTTCCCGCTAATAGTGACATTGAAAT
>CAKNWT010196047.1:0-15538 GCA_932066315.1 Andricus coriarius
GAAAAACTAAAACTTTACCGACAGTCTCTATATTCTTTAGAGTATGTGTAAAAAAAAATTAGACAAAATGGCTTCACCGTTTGCCCTGAATCCCAGACGGGGTTTTACACTCGATTTTCAGGGTCCTTAATGGACGAAGAACGAGTTCCGCGATTATACATCTCACGCCGTTAAGGCGGACGCGGACTTTCGAATCCCCAATGTCTTCATAGCCGAATTGTTCTGAGTACAGCTAATAGAATTGCAAATAGAAATGTAGAAGGACTGATTCACATACAGAGGGTTTCATTTTCGCATGCCAGGACGGAGTCATTTCCACCTTAGTATACCGTGACCGCGTTTTACATCTCCATTGCATTTTCGAGGCCTGACATCGTTCTCCAATACTTCGTGAAACGAACTATATTCGTGATCGAATTCTCGTCTCCGGCCGACTACAGCATCATTGAAAAGGAGAAGAAATAGGGGGAGAGGTTACAAGACCTTAAAAGGCAGCTGCAACGACTTTTCCCAAAATATTCGATTAAAGTAATTGTCCTTGTGATCGATGCCCTCGGAGGGGCGAAACTATCACTGGTTCGTAACCTTAAAGCCATAACCACGTGCCAAAAACATGCCAAGGCACTTGTGAGGTGGACGTAGAAAGCTGGACCTGGAGGCCGCAGCGATGACGACCGTTGATGAATAGGAGTTCGTGGTTAGTAAGGTGGAAATATCAGCGTGAATTCAACTAAGCAGCGAATTTCGGGTGACTCTCGAATCCCAAAACAGCTCTTTAAGTCAAGACGTTAACTAACGTGTCAAAGACTATGTAAACAGGGTATGGTGATTCATACGGTGTCGTGGGATACCGTGCAACCTCCCAGTATAAATTGCCTTATCCCCACAAGCGCGGCTCTGTGGACGCGGACCTTTTAGTTATCTAGCTGCTCGGGGGAACATAATGAATCCCGAAAAAATACATGGAAGTCTTTAATGCCACCCTCCACGAGTATTTCTTCTCTCGAGAAGATGGAAACCAACGAAGGGCTTAAATTACCTTTAAATCAACAAGGGGCCTGTATGGTTCCTGGCACCTTGCGTGGTACAGCTGGAAATGGGACTTTAACTAGTCCCATAAATGAGGCAAAAGCTACTGATGATGCTGGATCTAAAAAAAGGCCCTGGAAAGGAGAAATATAACAGTGCTGCCAGAAGAAGGTACAATTGCCAGCAACTTTTGTTGCAAAGCAAAACCCCTTAACCAGGGATCCCTAAAAGGTCCGGGTCTGGTGGTAGCTCTCCTATTCAAGACATAAGGCTAAGAGGGGCAGGATTTTTGACCCAATTGACTCATACAACCTCGCCCTTCAAAGCCACTTGAAATTAGCTATTGTAGCTATTGAGGCACCTCTCGAGATTAGGATCGCCGGGTAAAACCTGCTGGCATTATCTCGAGGTTTGAGAACTACCGTTTTAAAAACAACCTGCTTACCGCCATCTGCTTAGATGTCATGTCCAGGACTTGGCACTGTGTTTTTCCCGTGATATGTGACATCAAAAGAAATGTTTCCTGTTATTTTCTACAAAGTTTAAATGTGTGCTTTGTTTATCGCGCTGTGTTTGTACAGATAAGAAACAAATGGTACAATTCAGTCAATAAGCAAAGTTAATTGTTACTTTATTTTATCAATAATTTCTCTTTTCCCATTGTAAGGGATCATACTACACTTAACGGTAAATTTTGATTCCTCCCACGTAAAAATCCATTTCTTTGACAATTTACGATGTTTTCATTTATTTTTTTTTAAACTCCAATACCCCACTGAATAAGGGAGGCAAACTATGCTACTGGCAATACAAAATTTGGATTTCTCACCCTTCAAAACGCGAGGGTATCAAACGGTTTTTTTCAAAGAAACATGTTTACTCTCTTTTTACTACGCCACTGCCTTATGGCGGTAATCTACGCCACTGATATTGAAAAAATCAGGTTCCCCATATCTCAAGACCCCTAGATACCAAAATTCATCAAAAAATATTGCTTCTGAGAATTATTTCCGCCCTTTTAGCTGTTTTGGACCACTATGCGCTGATTCTTAAATTAACAGCGTAAAATCGTCGGATTTAAGGTTGGTTCAAATTAATCTTCACCACTTCGGCCATCTTAAGCAGACGTATTACAGTAGAACATACGGCTTTTACTCTGATCAAGAACCTTTGTGTTACAAGACAGAATTGAAGAGTATAAGCCTGAAATACGGTTCTGTAATCTACAATACAACTGATGAAAACCCTAGGACAGCAATATACTTCAGAAGGGATATACCTGCCATTTGATTCTCTAGACCCGCCGCCATCAGCGGAATGAAGACATTTGGTGGAATACTACAGTTCGAACGGATGGACACGGATCATTGGATCGGATGCGCATCATACAATATGGAACAGTAAGCACATTAACAAAAGGGGTAAGTACCTTTTAGATTACCTTTTAACTACCGATTTAACCATATTAAATAGCGGAAATACACCAGACTTTGTGACAACTAGATGTCATACGATTATTGATCTGACCGTGTGCTCTATATCCATTACCAAAGCATTTAGAGACTGTCACGCATCGCCTGAGACTTTCCGATCAGATCACAGGCATGTATGTAGAGCGACTGACTAGGATAAAAATAGGCCAGAGTACGGCTCCTATCTTCATCCAAAACGCTACGCATGGCCAGAAATACCTTTTCGTGACACTTTCACCATAAGCAGCAGTAATTTTTCGATGAATTTCACCGTTGGTTACACCTTCTCACGTCAGGAATTTGATCACAGAACGCACTTCACAATCTGACCTGAGCTCAAGGTAGGAAGCCATGTGCACAAATGAATAGGTTATAAACAATGCAACCTGGACACCTGAAATTTTTAGTGTCACCACTAGATCCAAACGAAAATCTTGAGTCCTTCTGTGGCATACAACAATTAAGTTGCAGATATCATTTACATAAGAGCTGATGGAAATAAATAAAGGTCAGATTCGAATTCAACGCAAAAAAGTACTTGGGAAACTATATGTTTGATTCCACTGATGCAGAGGTGACATTTTATTGACCAGTGTTATCGTACCATATTATAAGTTAGGCAATCTGCGTATTTTGTAAATCGCCTTCCCGATATTTTTCATCAGAGATAATTGAATAAATTTAATGTTTCAAAAAGTACTTGCTAGCGCTCCTTGCTTCTGGTGTCGAACTAAGCTTTCTGACCTCGGGAAGAATGGAACCTTCGCCAAAGGCTGCCTTTCGCAGGTTCGATTGCTTCCAAGTACAGATAGCTAACAAACAATTTTTCAGGATTTAAATTAATTTTCAGCGTTTCGTGTTTTACCATATGTCAAATCGTTTTCAGTTATTAAATACTAATACTAATAATGAACAGTGTAAGACCTGCTAGAATTTCTCATTCCCCACCACTCAATTTATCAGTGCTACAAAAGCCTAATATTGTCCTCCGAGATTTCAAGACGAAGATTATTAACGTGATTGAATTCTCGACACCAGCCGATGGTAATATCCCAGCAGAGGAGGAGGAGAAACGGGTTAAATATCAAGCACTTCTTTTCGAGCTTAGCAGACTGTACCAAGGCTAAAAAATCCATTTTGCAGTTCTCATAATCGGCTGCCTTAGAGGTAGGAAAGCTTCATTTCTCAGACAAATCAACAAGAGTCCGGCTTGCCAGTGACAGGCTCAGTCCATCGCGAACCGGATGCAAAAGGCTGTTCTTCTGGGATCACTTCATCTGGTCCATCGACACTATGCCTTGTAACATTCTACAAAGACTGGTAGCTCTAAAGAAGTATCCAGATGTGAAACCTTCATCTCCACCTGTGCCGCCTGCCGAGTAATGTCATCCACAGCAAGAGACTGAACTCCAAGGAACAGTGTTGTACGATGTCACTTCGCGTGAATTTCCCACTCTTGCTTACACTCTTGCTTACTCTTCTTATCTTAAGCAGAGGTTCCGCAACCAAGAAGGCGACTGAAATGGTCTCTTCTTACTTAAGTACCCGAATCTAGCTACAAGAATAAATTAACAGAATCTAGCAGACAATAAAAGCTTAATATCTGTGACGTGTCGCGAGGAAAGGGACCTTAGGACAACTACATCTTCTCGCTCCGTGTTCAGTGAGTCAGATGATCTCTCGTGTCACACGGACACAAAACGGAAAGATGTGTGAAAAGTGGTGGGACTGGATTTCGCGGGTCGTCCGCAGGAGTCAAAATAGGCAATTCAAGCCGCACTTTGCAGTTTAGTAACAATTCGAATTTTACAGATAAAAATTTAATCTGTAAACAGATTGCTTTCGGCTGTTGAAATAGCTGCAATCAAAATGGAAGTGGAACAGCAGCTTCCTATTGATGAACTCCCTCTGAAAGATGTGGACAACGAAGAATTTATTGAAGCTGAAGAAGTAGATGCGAGGGATAATGAACATCAAGTACCGGATCCACTAGAACCACATCCGGACATTATTAACGTCAATGTAAACAGCGAAATCCCAGAAAAAACTGCAGCACCTTAAAACGAATGTTGGTTGTGCTTTAATAGATTTCAGACATATAGAACCAACACCAATTCATTCTCTGCCCAAGATGTATATAACAAAGGATCTGCGTGCACTAATAGAACACCTGAACAGCCAGGTTCTACCTATGCGTATGAACGCAACACTAACTGCGTTAGAAGTGCAAACTCTTGTGTTTACAATTGCAGCCTTTTTCCCAGGAAGGGATCGAGATCCACCATGGAAAATCAGGTTGGATATGGATGTCAGCAAAGTAAGGTACAAATTAGGTCGATTTACTCAACATAAGAAAGGAAATAGAACCATAAAATTCATACACCATGTTACTAAAATCATCCACCCTAGGTATATCGAGACATTGACACCAGCAGTATTGGATAAGAATATAGACTCCTAACGGCAGAGACTTGATGTTCATAGTGCTAGATTGCGTCGGTACAAGAAGGCAGCAAAATCGAACCTTTCAGGCAAATGAATGAAGGTTCTACCGCGAACTGAGTGTAAAGCAAAATAACCAGAAAGACACCAAAGTCCCTCAATTGGAAGACATGACAAAACACTGGTCGGCTGTTTGGGGAAAACCTAATAGAAGCAATTTAGACGCTGCGTGATTCCAACTAGAGAAAGGAAGAGCAAGCAATCACCCTGAAATGTAGCTCACTAAGATCACAGATTCAGATGCTTGAGCGATTTGGAAAAGGAAAAGTAACTGGAAAGCCCCATGTCCGGACATGGTGCACAATTTCTGGTACAAGGACCTGACGAGTGTGCATCCTGCGTTGGTAAGGTGTTTGCAGAAAATCATTGAACGCACAGATCTGAAGCCAGGCTTTATGCTAAAAGGTACTACGTGTATGTTGCCTAAAAAACCAAACGCCTGTAATCCTTCAGAATTTAGACCGATAGCCTGCCCTTCAATAGTTTATAAATGCTTTATAGCTAACGTTGCAGATAAGATATATTCTCACTACAAGGAGAACGATACCCTTACAGAAGAACAAAAAAGATGTTGCAAAAACTCACGGGGCAGTAAAGATCTAGTTACCATAGACGATGTTGCCATTATGCAATCTCGTAAACATCAAAGAAACTTGCACATGGTATACATTAACTACAAGCAAGCGTTTCCTTCCATACTACATGACTATTTGTCGTACGATGATGCTCTTGGGTAAAGAATCAAGTATTTTGATCATGGACATCCAAGGATAATTAGATCAATACGCATTACGACGGGTATCTTTCAAGGAGACTTCTTCAGTGCATTATGCTTCTGTTTAGAGTTGAACCCATTGAGCAAAACACTAAATAGCATATCTTACGGGTTCAAAATACATGATTATGAGGACGATCATCAACTGACCCATATTCTATACGTGGACGACCTGAAGCTATACGCTAGTTCAGACCACAAACTACAGCAAGTGCTCGATATCACAAAGCAGTTTTCCAATGATATCCACTTGGAGTTCGGATGAGATAAATTCAGAACAGTACATTTAAGCAGAGGAAAATAAGGGTCCGCAGAGCTAGAGAACGAACACGGCAATGACATCGAGGTAATGACTGAGGGCGAGTTATAAAATACCTGAGTATTCTGGAATCTAAGGGTATTCAGTATACGATAGTTAAGAAAAGCTTAACGACTGCCCTCAGAGCAAGACAAAGATTGGTTCTGAAGAGTTCTCCGAACTCAGCAAACAATATCAGGACAATCAACATCTACGCCATCCCTGTCCTCACGCACTTCTTTGGGCCCATCAAATGGTCAAACACCGACCTTGAAAGGCTAAACAGTACCATTCGGCGTTTTGATGGCAAGAAACTGGGTAAGTCACAAGTTATATAGTTGTGAGGCGACTTTAACAGTAAGCGAGTTGCTGCGTTTCACAACACCTTCTGTAAAGCGGATCTCGATTACACGCCATTGAATTTGTCCTCAGAGGAGGCCTTGTATATCAGGACAGAAACCATAGATGAATTAGAAACCCAATGAAGACAAAAAGCCATCCACGGCGAGCACCCCACAACATTAGATCAACATGAAGTGGATAGTAACGCATCAGATATTTGACTGAAAAAGGGCGACCTGTTTTCAGAAACGGAAGGACTCATCAATGCGATTCAGAACGCAAGGACACAATGATCTAGCGGGCATTATACATCAACAACTTGTCCTAAACTTAGGACTCTTAACAGAATGCATGCCATCATATAGAGCATTATTTCTCAAGTGTACACGGAGAAAAAAATCAACCTATAATAGTAAGAGTACTACTCAGACTATTATAGCAGGCTTCATTCTTTGCTATCCTAGTACAAAATTCTAACATTTTAAGCAAGGATCCCTTCATGCTTAAAAAGTACAAAATTTCACATGGTTCACATGGATTAAAATATCAAGTTAAATGCGTTTTACTTATTTATTTCGTCAAAATTCGTACGTCATGTTTAAAAGAAAATGTCTGTAATATTCATCTCTGATAATATTATCTCATTTAGTGTATATATTAGAAAAAAAACGAGAGCGGTCTGGGGACCGCCGTCAGAAGCTATGCTTCTTAAGCATTGAAAGAAGAATGCAAATTTTATTCTTATTGCATGTTTTAATTGAAAGAACAGCTCTCCCTTCCAGAAAGAAGGAAGAAGGGAAAGAAGGAAGAAGGAAGAAGGAAGAAGGGAAAGAAGGAAGAAGGAAAAGAAGGAAGGAAGAAAAAAGAACGAAGAAGGAAAAGAAGGAAGTAAGAAGGCAGAAGGGAAAGAAGGAAGGAGGAAGGAGGAAGAAGGAACGAGGAAGAAGGAAGCAGGAAGAAGGAAGAAGGAAAAGAACGTTGTGTTACATGATTTTTCAGTTCGATCCCCTCGGCCTACCGTCCTCGGCCTATCGTCCTTAAAGAAGCATAGCTTCAAAAAATTAGTAAAAATATGTTGTTTTTTTTTTAGCCTTCGAAACCCATCTAACCCCTTAAGTTTGTAAGGTGTAACTCCTCTACCATTATTCCAATTTTAAGCATTAAATTATTTGTATTTTGGACAAGAAGGTTGAGAAACTAAAAATGGATAAAATCGACAAATATTTTTTAAAGATGTCTTATTTGTATTACTGTATTCGTTTTTATTCTGTGTAAAAAAATTGAAAAGCACGCCAGCGCATAATAACGCATGCGCTCTGTAGCTTTCATATTTGCTTCACAGCAAGCGCCAGTAGGCGTGGCCTAATATCTCTTTAGTAAGAGTACTTATACTCAAAAAGCATGAGTTTCTTACAACCGTAGCAAGGCGAAGTTCTTACTATTCTCGTAAGGCACAACTGCTCTAAAAGCATATGACTGTAGCAATAACGGCATGCGTTTTATTCTTTTACAGTATGAGACATTTCATGCTACAAAGGTATAACTTTATACCAATGTTGGTAGAAATTCATACCAATTTCGTACGTTAAATTTCATGCTATAATAATAAGAGTTTGGCATACTATAAGAGTCTGATTTTTTTCTCCGTGTGCCCACTCAAAAAGTCGAAGTTGTCCGATCTAAGTTAAACTCAGGCAACGTGTTGTGCTATTGGATAGTACTTTATGGGCAAAAAATTTTGTCATTCGGATAAGTATTGACCGAGGGGGAGGGGGTGAAAGTTTTGGGATTTTCGTGGATATCGTGTATTTCGGCGATTTTTAACTTTTCTTAATTGCAATAAAAAAATTGTTGTCTACTACACTTCCGATAGGGTTTTTCACGCTCTTTCGATTGGTCATACGCATTTTTTTTTTAAACAAATGTTTGACCTTCAAAAATGAAGGTCAAAAATAAATTTGACTTTTTTTCAAAGTGAGACGGGTTTTTTTTGTCTTAAAAGAAAGCTGAGGTTTTTCCTATAAGACTATGTAGATAAGAAAGTGGAATTCGAATTTTTGTTCTATGAAAATAAGCGTTGAGTACTCCGGCACGTGTATGACGCTGGCGCTCGAGCCCGGCGGCGCACCGTGGTGCCTTCATGGTATTGTTTTTGCGAAAAGTAATAATACATTCTAGCATATTTGATCGCTTTATGCATTTCAAAGGGCTGAGTACCTCGGCTGAGTCTCGGCTATTAGTACCAGATATAAAGTACACGAGTTCTTACAAACGATAGCGCCAAATGCTCATAAGAATTCATAAAGATCTTACCAGTTTTCCTTACGAGTAAAGCTAAATAATTTTTAGTAGGGCATTTATTTCGTGGCTAGTTGTCACAATGATAACAAGCCCCAAAGCAACTGTGACAACTAGTACCTGAGTGAAGAAAATAAATTAATCTGTAAGACAAGAACAATTATTTGTTGATGCAAAAAACAAGGGTTCTTATAGCAAAACAACTTAATTTACTTACTTATTGGGAGAAGCTGGTCGCCATGAAACTTTCTTCTGTTGGCAGCACTGGCACACGTTCAAAAACTGTATAAGTACTTTTTAAAAATTATTAATAATTTCTGAGATATTCGTGATGTCACAACTAGTACTTGTGACAACGAGGACACACTTCCCCTAGTCGCATTCCGTAGCTGAGGAAAATTTCTTCAATTGAAGTCTCCCATGTTCAGTAGTAGGCCAGTCAGTGAAGTATGAAAAAGAGTGTTTTGTTGTCACAATTCTAGAGTGGAAGCAATATCGATATTTGTGTAGTCCTAATGCCTGGGATGAAGGCCTACATTTTTTCAACAGCAAATTCGGAAACTCAGTAAACTGCGCGCTGTTTAAATTTTGCGAAACCATGTTTTTTTAAGATTGTGACCAAGGTATGAATGCTAGAGAGGTGTAAGTACTTTTTGTGACAACCAGGATCCGTCCAGACATCTGCATCAAAAAATCTCCGAGCTTTAATTTTACTTAATCCATAAGACAACTTTTTCGACCCGACCTCTTATTCAATAACTTGATTGTCCAAAATTCAATTTTTTTTCAAAATTAATCAGTGAACGTAATGCAGGCACTTAAATAATGGCAGTCTCAGCCCTTTAAAATGCATAAAGTGATCAAATATACTAGAATATATTATTACTTTTCGTAAAAACAATACCATGAAGGCACCACGGTGCGCCGCCGGGCTCGAGCGCCAGCGTCATACACGTACCGGAGTACTCAACGCTCATTTTCATAGAATAAATATTGGAATCCCACTTTCTAATCTACATAGTCTTATAGGGAAAAACCTAAGCTCTCTTTTAAGAACAAAAAAAAACAAAAAAAAAACCTGTCTCACTTTGAAAGAAAGTCAAATTTATTTTTGACCTTTATTTTTGAAGGTCAAATATTTATTTTTTGAAAAAATTCGTATGACCAATCGAAAGAGCGTGAAAACCCTATCGGAACTGTAGTAGACAAAAAAAATTTTATCACAATTAGAAGAGTTAAAAATCGCCGAAATAGACGATATCCACGAAAATCCCAAAACTTTCACCCCCTCCCCCTCGGTCAATACTTATCCGAATGACACCATTTTTTCCTCATAAAGTACTATCCAATATCGCAACACTTTGATTGAGTTTAACTTAGATCGGACAACTTCGACTTTTTGAGTGGGTACACTTGAGAAATAATGCCCCATATATATAAATTCCAGTGCCCGTCTAGAAAACGAAAACTACATCTGATATTAGGATGTTACTATCCAGACTGACCATTACATCCGAGCCAATCGACAAGACATCGTCAGGCGTGAGAAAAAAGGTGGATGAGTCTACATCATCGGCATTGCCTGTCCACTTAACTGGAATTTGCAGACATTCTATACAACCAAGATCCATAAGTATAAGGAGCTAAGGCATGAGGCAAATACAATATGGAAGAATGTGAAACATGCATTTATTCATCCTACTGTGTTTTCGGCTACAGGCAATGTGCACACAAGGTGCACTGAACATCTTGAACATTTAGGAGTCAGTAGGATATTGGTAATACCTCAGAAGGCGGCTTTATTAAACACCTTTTGTATTGTAAGAAACTTTCTAGACCAACAGGAAGCAAACGACTAAAAACGTATGGAGTGGCAAATGGTAGCTCTAAGAAAGCATCCAGATATGACTATTATAACCTCTAACGCTCGCGGCCGCTGTGTAACGGTAAGAGCGGTAAAAGAAGAACTCCAAGCCACACCATACTCCTAATTTTGTACCTACCACAACATCATCGCAAAAGATTTCAAACATCATATTAAATTGATTTATAACATTCTCATCTCATCAGGCACTTGACTTAGTCCGTGGCTGATGATGAAAAGCAGGGTTCATCCGAAAAAGTTTTAAAAACTAATAATATTAATGCTAAAAATACTAAAACCACATAACAAAATAAAATTCGTCAGTTCACAACTTCTTACCTTTAACATCTCGTGTAATTAAATATATAAAACAGAAATTGAAATTGTACTATAATTCGGTAAACTTACATCATTTAATATATCGTATGTAATATTAATTCCAAGATCCTCACAAGCATCTTTTAATCTACCCTTTAAACATTTTTCACTCGCATCAGCATCTTCATCGTCATCTCCTAAGTCGCACAATTCCTTGACTTCGTCCAGGGTTTCTTGAATTGAACTCAACTCTTGCATATCAAGATTAATCATTGTATGCTTAATTTTCATATGGGATTGCTTCGATAACATTTCTAAGGCTTCTAGATGTACCAAACCTTGAAAATCATCAAAAAGACTTTCGAAGCAAACCTTCTTAGCCGCTTCTCTTTCCTCTAAAGTTTTTTCTTGTGCATCTGCTTTCTCTTTGACCTCTTTCAGCATTTGCGACAAGATTGGTTTGCTAGTTTCATTCATAAAAAACGCTCGCTTCTTCTTCAATCCAGGGTCTCCCTCTTGCAAAACTTCCATAGTCTTTTTACCAATGGTTTCCAGGGTATCCAAACCACCAGTTATAACTTTTGATCCAGTTGATTCGACTAGTTTTGTTATAGATGAAACTCCAGACATAAAGTTACTAAACCCAAACGAGCTTTGTGATAAATTTTCTTGAAGAAATACAGCAGGCTCCTCTGAAAATTAGTAATAGAAACATTTTCTCAGTTATGAAACATTTACATAAGCTTTATCGGCGTTCAATATTATACAATTTCAAATTGAAATTCCTTAAATTTAAATAGTTTTAGTGCTAATCTTCCCGTCGTGCGGGCATATTCTCATCGCGCGTTGCGCGCCTGGCACGCAGGTTTGGGAACCCCTATAGCACGCGTCTGTCGGATTTCGCGCTCCATGTTTATGCTTCCTCCACATCTATGCATACACCTTTTTAAATTAAAGGACAAACCATTAATAACTGTAGTTTGGTAATTGTGAAATCCCTTTTCTTTAAACCCGTCGGGTTTAACGAATACATTCTCATCCCGTGTCCCGCACTCGCTTAACGTATGTCCAAAACACGAAATATTCTATATTATGTTAAGGAAAATCTGATTAGAAAATTCCTTCGAAACAGACAAACATGTTCGTAAAAACCATTGTTTCTGATTTAGGCGGTTAAAAGACCTACAGTTTCGATAGCTCATCAAACAACGAAAATCCACAACATAAGCATGAAAATTCGGAAATCGAGACTTTGCTTGATCTAAATTTTTGAGATTAAACCGATCACTTTCTTCCGTATTAGATCCGCCATTTTGAATTTTCAAATTTAGATTTCAGATTTTAAATCAGCGACCAGAAAAAACCCCGAGTAGCACTTTCAAATCAAATCTGTTTCATTTTTACAAGTTCAGTCCGCCATATTGGATCCGCCATTTTCAATTTTTTTATTTAAACTTTATATTTGAAATGGGTGACATGAAATTTCCCCGAATAGCGATATTTAGTAAAATCGATTAAATTCGTACAATGTTTTTTCGCCATATTGGATCCTCAATCTTGAATGTTGACACTTTGACTTTGGATTCCAAGTCATCAACCCGAAAAACCCCTGTACAGTAATTTTCAGTCATATCGTTTTTCCAATTTTGTTCCGCCATATTGAATCCGCCATTCTGAATTTTGACTTTAGATTCTAATTCAGCGACCCTAGAAACCCTTAAATACGACGAATAGTCAAATTGACTTAGGTGGAAATCATTTATGCCAAAATCTATTTAAAAATATATAAATGGCATATATGAAACGCTGAGAGCAAAAGCGAAAGAAAAAAAAACGTACGCAAAAGCTACCTAAGAAAAGGCGAGAAGAATAGTGAGCCAAGAATGAAGGGGGAAGGTTAACCACTTTGCTCCTTTACTTTACATCACGTTGTCAGTTCCTCTCCTCGACGGTAAACTCGGCCAGCCTCATGTAAAGCCGAAAATGCACGAGCACGAACCCGAGGCTCGGACCGAGCTCGTCCGACTTCACGATTCGATTTCGTGGGCTATTAGCAGGTTTGAATTGACTTTCGTTTTCAAAAATTCACACCTAAAAGAAAGACTTTAAATACATGTAATGAAGTCTTGAAATATTTAACGATTATGTCTTTCAGGAATTCGTATGGAATATTTTAGACTATCTGATTCTACAGGGAATACATTATAAGGCACTGGAGGTTTATAAAGTTCAAATATCTTGACTATTATATATGGGATTTTAAAATTAGGTTAATAATATCTATCAATTTCAAGTGGTTTCATTTTTCATTATTTGGGTAATTCTCCACATAAAGGTCACTTTTGCTTCCCCGTGTAATATCTTTGTGAATATTTATTGAATTGCTTTATAATTTGGTAAAATTAATTCTTTTAATAACACGGACCGAAAACATAAGACCAACACAGATTTTTCTACCTGAAAAATATATTAAACAAGCATTAAATACTTGAAAAAATGCCCTTTCCTTGTTCTCCACCTACAAATTGCTAAGTTTGAGAAGGATTTTCGAAACCAAGGGTAATAAAATATAATTTTTCACTTGTACCTCTAAAAAGTATGTCTCAAAAACTATTATTCTTGCATATCGATTTTCATTTTGTCGTACTCAAAGATAAGAGAATTTCGAGTTGAAAAGTTTCCCCCTAATTTTTTTCCTGGAACGTGTAATGACAATATGATGAGTTTTTGACGATTTTTTTTTTGTTATTTTGATCAGTATCAATGTAATTCTTCAATAAATAAGTCAAAGTAACACATCTGGGAATGAATCAATGGTAAAATTTAAAAGATTTACCTTTAAACTAACATAAAACGTGTTAAACCTTAGCGTATTTTTATTATGTGTCATCACACGCTCCAGGTAAATTGGACACTGTTCGGGAAAATATATCAATTGTAACCTAAGACATCTTTAATAGGTAGTCATAGTGAATAATTCCTCCAAAGGACTTTTTAATTTATTCTTTTGAACAAGCACAATCAATGTTTTATTGTTGTTTGACATTACACGTCCTGTAATCGCACGTCACAGAATTCAAACTCAGGGATGAAACGCAAATAGGTTAACCATGTGCCTCATGATTTTTTATTGAAAAAAGCATCCTATTAACATTATTCTATTCTAAAATACTTGAGATTGTTAAGGAATGAAATATCTAATGCATTTTGTCATGAAGAAGTTCGAAGGTAATGATTAATAATAATTTAGGGTCTCGCTCCATGAGCTGTGACCCGGGCCTGAGGTGTCAGTCTGAAATACGTGTATTTCAGTGTATTTTTGTGATAGAGTCTGTTTTAATTAATTCATTATGTCATTAGGGGAAGAAAATATATTATTTAAATGTAATGTTGAGCGATTTTTAAAACCTCGAACAAATTATAACCTTCAAAATGCGTTTTTTCTTCTTAGAACTGATTTTATTTCAAATCTGACATTTTATAGGTCAAGTTTATGAGACCAATGTAATTTACTTTGATATTTTTAGTTTTCATTCATTTTATTCTTCTGATCCTTTTATAAAATAATGTTAAAACATTCGAATTTTTTAAAAATGTTTACAGTACTTCATTTTATAGTTTATGTGTGTTTTGAAAAAGTAATATTTATGTGAATTTAGTATGATTTAAATGAATAAAAAAAGGACAAAAACGTTAGCAAAGAAATAAAGAGACGTATGCAAAAATAAATCCGTGTTTAAGAGACGTATTCCTCCATTGTAAGCCTTATTAAAGTAAAAGAACGTACTGTCATATGCGAGTATACGTGAAGATATAAGTTATGTTTTGGGAGCGTCTATAATTTTGATAAATTATAGTGTTTTTTAACAAAAATTTATTAATAATTATGAAATGCTTTCTTGAATCTTAGAGTACTAGGGAGTTCATTCGTCCAGCGTATAACTATTCGGTTGAAAATATTTTGTTTTGTTATTTGTAAATAATTGTAAAATAAATTCAACGAAATTTATTTTATAAAGAAATATCCCATGATACGACCTCCGCGGTGGCGTGGAAATGAGTTTTATTAAAAAATGTGTGGGATTTTCTAAAAAAAAAACTGCATGAATTTCTGACCTTTGTTAATTTTATTTTTTGAGTGTACCCAAATCTTATTTATGCTCAGGAAAAATCATTTGAAAGGCAAATCTTCATAGTATTTCACTAACTAATGAAGATATTTTTATTATTTCATTCCTGAAATCTATTCCTTAAGGTCAAATATGGTACCAAAATATCGTATAATTTCAAAAATGGCGAACAATTTACAAGAATTTTTTTAAATAGAAGTCAATGTGTATCGTATTCAAATAAACTTTAGGAATAGTTATAAAATATTTTTCATTTTTAAAATTAATTTATACAGAGTACAGTTTTTATTTGAAATTACACGACGGTTTTTTGTACCATGCTTGACCCTATCAGGGCAGAATCAAGGAAAAATATCCTGAAAATATGTTCATTAGTTATTAAAATACTACACTAATCTTTTAAATTGTTTTGTCCTTTAAAAATCATGAGATATTTCTTTATAAGATAAATGTTGTTACATTCATTTTACAATTATTCACAATTCATTTCCAATTACAATTATTTCACAA
>CAKNWT010196053.1:0-10088 GCA_932066315.1 Andricus coriarius
TGCATCAATTTCGATGCAAATTGGAATTAAAACTTCTTTCAGAAATATAAACAAAGCCTTAAATGCACCTCACTTCTGTAAGGTGCTGACGAGGTTCCTGTCTCATAGGTGCAAACTTTCAAACGGAAGCATTTGGCAATACAATTCTTGCACACTTGGAAATCAAGCTACCTGGCTAGTCAAATTTGCAAACGCTGCTTTGGCTCTCACGGTGTATCCCTACCTTCCTAATCCAAATTCCGCAACTCCGCAAAAATCCCTACCTGAATCACATCAATTATAAACCGTAGAACAGAAGTCAAAATCGCAGTCTCCTGAGCAAGCTGGCAGGGGCCAGAACGACTCAGATTTTTGTCCGTCCGACGTTGGGATCAAGAACCAAACAAAAATTTTAATTGGTAAAAACTTAGTCCGTAAGACGCAACCACGTCCTATACTTGGCACCGGAGTTCCAACTTTCGACCACGTAACGGGAGTGCGCCGCCGGAAGCGATGGGTTTTTAATAATTTAAATTGGGTTCGCGGTCCGGACGAAAAATTTCGAAAATCTCTACCCAACGGGAGGTAGGACCGTAACGGGAGCGGTCAGTTTTCTTTTCGCCTCCTATTCAACCTACTAAAAAACAAAATTTAAGTTTGGTCTAGAAGAAAATTCGCCGTTTTCTAATCTCAAAACGAAGAGGAGCAACTTCCTCGGTAGGCTTCAATTCACTTTTACGAGAAGTAGATATAATTTCTATCTCCCGTAAAAGCGAATTCACGGAAAGTGACAGGTGTTCGCGCTTGTTTTTTGTGTGTGTCGCGAATACCCTAATAAAAGACTAGAGTGGGTTAATAAACCTACGCAAATAGAAGTTTCATGCCCGCTCTATTAAGGGAAGAAACATAATTCGTAAATCACTTCTGGACTTAGTTTTCCTTTCTCTATCCGACGAACGTTAGTTTTAATGCAACGACGAGCTGTAGTTTTAGTGAAGACGAATAGGTGAGCTGTATCGTTCTTTTTTTCTATCATTCTTTTCTTTTCCTCTACCTGTCAACACAATGTACCCATTGTAGAATGTGCCATATCATTTGAATCTCGCTATTGTTTGTAATGTTCCCTATTTCTCTACTTTGAATAAATCTCAGTGTTATTATAAAATATTGGGGAACCCAATTCACTTCATAGTTGACAAAATTTCGAAAACCTAATTTCTTTCATAAATTTTCGGGACAACATCTCTCAGTCAGAGAGTAGGGGTACCAACGAACATAAAAATAAATATAGGAAAGTCGAGTCTCTCGCCCTTCTTTCAGGTTTGGTGAAGCCTCCCCCCAACGTACCGATACTTGGCAGCTTCTGTTTGCGGGTCCTTTTGTTCGTGGATTCAAAAATAAATTTCATTTAGTTCGTACGTGACTAACTGATTGTGGCAGCGGTGGGGCCTACCCTTGCTGTTGCTGCTACTCGGCTTATGGTACTAGTAACTTTTGTTACTAGGCAGCCATAAACTCTCTTCAACTTTAACTTCGCACTGTAAATCAGCACTATAATCATAACCTATATCTATAAATAAAATCAGATATAATTTTTATATCTCATGTGTGACTCATCATTTCCAATGCTACGACCTCGTAAAAGAGGAAGGAGGTCCGGTGCAAAGCACAAGACAACTGCTGAAACTCCTAGAGCTGCTATATATATATTAGTCTGGTTCATCCCGTTAAAATGGTAGTCCCCGTCTGCGCAGTTCGGACCGCGATCCGACCCACAAATCCGGCACCTCCAGTTGCAAACGCGAATCAAACTGGGCCAATCATGACAATGGATCTAGAATTAGAAGAAGCCCTCCAACAAAGGAGACGTGTCTTCTTGGAAGAGAATCACCGCAATCACGTAGTCGGGTACCCAGAACACGAAGTCGCTTCCCTCGCAAAACTCATAAACGGCGACATCTCTGATGACGAGACGGTCATTATGGAACGAGAGGTCGAAATCCTGGATTAGGGATACCACGCGAGCCTAGGAAGTCAAAATAAAATAAAATTCCGGTGTGGCCTATTATAGTCCCTCTCTTTGGATAGCTAACCACTGAGTCGCTAGCCAAAGGTTGTTCTAATTACAGGCAAATTTAGCCGACCAATTTTGATTGTAATAAAAATAAAATAAAATTCCGGAGTGGTGAATTTACGTCACCCTTTTTCGCGAAGAAGGAAAACGAATAATAGGTTGGCGCCTTCAGTGACTGAATTCGTGCCCCCTGCCGCACGGTCACTGCCCACTTGAGTTGGAATACTCGGCGAGGATTTTCAAGAAGGGTTCGCCGAATTGGTCTTTAACTGGAACACCAACAACAACTTTATAGACCGGGGATCCTTAAAGCCCCCCATAGATCTATACCTGAATACGGAGTAAGCGTAGGAAATAGAAAACCCAGAATCGATCGGGCTAAATCAGATAGTAGGAATCGCGGGAGTATGAGTGATCGAACATCTGTCCGCACTGCATGGATTTCCTATGTATTAAATCAACGAAGGCGGAAAATCGGGATAATTCTCAAATTGGACCCCCCCCCTCCCTCCCTCACGTGGCTGAAACAAACCCTTCCACGTCCCTTACCACATTCCGCAGTTTGACGGAAAAACCTTCAAGCTCAAGGAATCTCTTCAGGCTATCGCGAATGGCACGGTGTACATTACCGAAGAAAATGAGCTTGAGTTTGTCAAGATCTTCCTCAGCAAGCTCAAGGGAATTGCTCGCGATAGTGTTAGGGACAAACGATTTAATAGGGTGAATCAACTAATCGACCACCTAAAAAAACGTGCACACAAAGGTACACAAATGTTTACAACTTGGGAGCCGCGGATGAAGTAAAGGAGAGGACCATAATAATGGGCCCCGTAACTGACGTTGCACTGGACGCGTTCATAAAAGGGCTCCCGGACGATATTTTCACCTTCGTAGATACCAGAAACCCCAAGGACCTCGGCGAGACCCTAGGTCATGCCCTACATATTGAGAAAAGGCAAAAGGAACTGGAGAGAGCCAAGAATCACCTCTCTGCATATTCCATCTCCCGACTAAGGGAAGAGGCCCATGACCGACCGCGTTCACCTAGACCCCACTCGATGCAAATGGAGAGGAAGGACAAAAGGGAGACGTAAGATTCGACAAGAAATGGCTCAAGCGTAGATAAGGATCAGATAAATTATCCACCTCCCGCTCCTGCAAAATACCCGGCCTCCTACGCTCCTTACCCACTTCAATACCCTTATCCCTATCCTCCTCCCTTCCCTCTTAACGTCCCCTTCCCTTATCATTACCCTCCGCATTTTTCCGCCCCCTCATTTCCACATCGGTATTCGCCAGACAATGGAACCCGAGCCAACTCTCCATGGCAGAGGTATGGAAAATCAACGGACAGTACGACGCCTCCAAGGTCAACCTCGCCAGGAGCGTCGGGAAATTTAAACTTGCAACAGACTCCTCGCTCGGATGCGGGAAGGAGTCAGTCCACTTCCCAGCGCCTGCGAAAACATGTCCGCTTCCCGGATCACGCCATCGGGTCCTACGAGCAGGAACCGAAATAGAAAGTTTGCCGATTGTCTCTCTAACATCCCCCGATTGGATCATCGGAAGGTCTTACTTGCGGCAAGAACAAGTCTACATGTCTTTCAGGCACAATTTGTTGTTCTCCATTTCGGATCCAATCAACCCGATCCCATTTATTGACAAGGAGTCTTGAGCAGCCCTGGCATCGCTCAAAACCGAAATTAAACCCATCGCTAGGATTCTAAGAATCAAGGCTAGGACGAGGCAACCAACCGCCATAAACGTCCACAATCCAGAAGTAAAAGAGGGATAACTACCCAGGATACAAACCCCTGAAGGAGTGTACCTAGTTGAGGCAGCCGTTTCCACCCACGAAGGAGTCAGCCATGTACTTGCCATCAACACCCGGGAGGAGGACGTGGACATGGAGCTACCTGCCCAAGAAGTCCTGCCCTACGATTTTATCGAACCACACGACGAAGAATCCACCAATTCCAAATCCCAATATTTGGTCAGGGATCTACGAAAGGAAATGGGTAGCTCTTACACTCACCGTGTCAAGAAAATTAAGGACAGCTTACGCTTTTCAGAAGTATCATCGGATGAAAGAAACTACGTCCATAAATGGGTAGAAGACTTCGCCGAAATTTTTCACTTGAACGGAGAAAGACTCTCGACTATGAATGTAGTCCAACACAGGATCCCTACCACTAACGACGACGTCATAGCAAGAAGCAATACCGATATCCCAACGAGGCTGCTGGCCAAGTAGCCGTTCAAATACAAAAAAAAGAATATGATAGCGTAATTATAGGGCATTCTAAGTCCCCTTACAACTCTCATATCTGGATCGTCCCCAATAACTAGACGGATTCGGCGCGAGAAAATGGAGGGTATTAATCGACGTCCGAGCTCTTAACGAAAAGTTCATTGGGGACGGATACCCCCTGCCCAATATTACTGTCATCCTCGATCATCTATAGGAGGCCCAGTACTTTTCTCTGCTCGATCTAGCCAGTGGTTTCCACCAATTTGAAACCTGAACCGATCACAGGGTCAAAACGGTATTTTCTACGCCTCGAGGACGCTTCGAATATCTGCGCATGCCCATGGGGATCAAAAACGCCCCTGCTGCGTTCCAACGGCTGATGGGCACGGTGGTAAAACGGATGCATGGGACCGAAGTCTTCGTTTACCTGAATGACATTGTGGTTCGCTCCAAGGACCCAGAAGAACATGATTTAAAGATCAGAAGTTTACTGTATCGACTCCGAGCAGCCAACCTGAAACTTCAGCCTGATAAGCGCGAGTTTCTACAAAAGGAAGTAGCATACCTTGGCTATGAGGGGCTGAAGCCAACCCCGGCCAAAATAGACGCAATAGAAAACTTTCCTCGCCCAAGAACCGTGCGTAACATCTGACCATTCCTTGGTTAAGGGGTTATTATCGACGGTTTGTATAAGAATACGCGAAAATCGCCAAACCTCTGACCGACCTCCTTAAGAATAATGTAAAATGGAAGTGGGGCACGGAATAGGATGAAAGCTTTCAAAAAATTTGTGACTCTCTCTGTAGCGACTCTCTCTGTACCCAAGAAGAAGAAGGGCTCGACATGCCCGTTGCCTATTTTTCCAATGCCATCTGGGCACATCAAATGTTCCTGCTCGTCTGCGTATAGATCTAACAGGTCGTTATCCTCAGAGTCCAGATCTTCCTCGATTACGGTCTCACTTTCCTCGCTGTTTTCCCTTTCTAAATTGTTGTCATTCATGCCTTTAGCCTCTACCCCTGTTTTTTCTTTTCTGTCCCCAACTATTTCAATTATTTCCCTAAACTTTAAATTTATTTTTTCTCAACTGGATTTTTTGTAACGCTTCTTATTCTCAGTTGGTGATGTGTGCCCTCTCCTGCTCCTTTCATCCCTCTCTTTGCAATATTCATCGTGGAACAAGTATAAATCCGCTGGTATGTAGCCTCCATAGAATCTGCATTTTCGGGAATTGATCCTTCCCATTCTGCAAAATCTGTAACAATTTAAAAAAGAAACTCGACCTGTTCGGTCACTCAGATAAAAAAAAAATTTTGAAAAGGACAAAATCAAAAATAATAGCCTAGTTCAAACTATTCTAATTCTTTTAGTTATTCTTCTTGGGTCTTGACTCTTTAAATGTTTGTTTATTATTATTTCCCTCCTAATTTTCAGGATCTGCATCTCCACTTATTACCCCCTTTTTTCCTTTTCCTTTATTTCTTCCTCTGTACGCGTTGTAAATCTGGCTACTTTATCATGTAACGCAAAGAACAATTCTTTTCATTGCTGTGCATTTTTATTTCTTTATATATTTGTTGGCTAAAGAAAACTGGCTGCTTGCTGTCCTAAAATAAATTAACTTAACCTAAAATTACTTTACTAAAAGACTGATTCTTTTCTTGTTTTCTAAACTCTATTATGTGTGAAATAAGATGTTTCGTTATTTATTTGGTTCTGTGGTTTTTTAATTTATAAAACGCTTTCTATCTTTTCTTTTTTGACCTAATATTTGTTCGTCATCAATTTTTTTTATGTCGTTAATAATGCATTTTCCTATCGATTTACCTTTGATTTTACTTAGTTCGTATACAGTTGGTAATAGTTTTGCTATAACTTTAAATGGACCTTTAAAGTCTTTTTTAAGTTTCTTGGCTATTTTTGCTTCCTTATTGGATAGTGTCTTATCTTTCTTTAAAACTAAATCGCCTACTCTTCATTCTAAAGGTTTACGACGTAAGTTATATTGGTTCGCTTGTTTAGCGATAGCTTCATCTAAATTCTTTTGTTCTTCTTCTTTTATTATTTGGAGTATACGCAATCTACCAGTCCACTTATCTACTTTTTGGAACTGTACTTCGTCTTCGTTTTCTATTTTGCTTTTTAAGGTTTGCAATGGCTGTGATTCTCTACCTAAGTTTAAAAATGCGGGGGTAAAATTCGTTGACGAATGTATACTCGTGTTCAATGCAAACTGCAAATCTTCCAAATTTTTGTTCCATTCACTATGATGATTCTCTAAGTATGCCTTTATCGTGGTTTTGATTGACCTGTTACACTTTTCCGTTGGGTTAGCCTGTGGATGATATTTAGGGGGTTGTTAAGTGTCTGATGTCAAATTTCTGAGCGAGTTCCCTAATCGTCTTATTAAAGAACTCTGTCCCATTGTCTGTCAACCAAACCCTCGGCGTACCCCATCTAGAATTTTTTTTTTTTCATGAAATTCCGTTTCTATCGTATTACCGTTCGCTGTTTTCACTGGTATAATTTCTACCCACTTAGTGAATAGATCAACAAAAACCAGTATATATTTATTTCAGGATTTGGTAACTGGAATTGGTCCCATAATATCTGAGGCCACCAATGTTCAAGGTTTTTCCAATATCCTTTTTCCCATCAATCCTATTTTTTGTGATTGTTTGGTTTAATTTTTTGACAAATCTCGCATTTTTTCACATATTTTAAAATTTCGGAATACATGAACGGCCAAAAATAGTTTTCTGATATCCTCGCGTATGTTTTTTCGATTCCTAAATGTCCTGATTGTGCTTTATCATGACCTTCAATCAAACCCGGACTTCTTAATTTCTAAGGAATTACTCATTTCCATGGATTGTGTTCCGGTAGCCACGATGATTTTAAAGGGTCGGGCCTGTGAAAATATAGCTGGTCATCTCGAATACGCCACTTTTCGTTCTCCTCTGGTCTCTTCCTAACCTGTCTAAATTTGATGTTACGCCATTCGTCTGTTTCATCTCTGAAAACTTCGCTTTTGGTTTCTGTACTACATGACAAAACATACGCAAGTGACTGTTTTCTGGGTTCATTTGTCCTTGATAAGGCGTCTGATACATAATTGGAACTACTCTTCCTATAGATTATCTCGTAGTCGTGTTTGGTTAATTCCAAAGCCCACCTCGCTAATCTGCCTGTTGGTTTCTTTAAATTATGTAACTATTTGATTGCTATATGGCCTGTTACCACTTTAAACGAGTATCCTTCCAAGTAGGGTCTAAATTTTCTAATTGCCCACACTACCGCTAAACATTCGTTTTCAGATACGGAGTATTTTTTCTCCGCGTCGTTTGGGCTCCGACTCGCATATGCTATCACGTATTGTTTTCCCTCGATTATCTGAGTAAGCGCGGCTCCTAAACATGTGTTACTTGCATCGGTTTCTAGCTGGAAAGAACATCCAAAGTCAGGACAAGCTAATATTGGTGCTGTCGTTAACAAATCCTTTATCGTGTTAAAAGCTTGTTCCTGTTCGACAGTCCAACCCCATTTTCTATCTTTCTTCATTAATCTTAATAGAGGTTCAATTATTTCTGCATAAAGCGGCATAAATCGTATGTTAAACGAAGCCATTCCGATAAGCCGTTGCATTGTTTGATTGTTTTTGGCCTGGGAAACTCTAGTATCGGTTTAATTTTTTCCTCATCTACCTGAAGACCTTTACTATTTACCATGAAATCCAAATATCCTATTTCTAAACATCCAAATTCGCACTCATCCGGGTTAATAATTAAGTTCACATCTTTTAATCTATCCAAGACCAAATCGAGGTAATGCAAATGCTCCTCGAATGTTTCAGTGATTATCACTATATCATCCAAGTAGCAAAATACTTGGTTTTAGATCTGGAGTGATTATCTTGTCCATGAAACGTTGAAACGTTGCTGGACTATTAGAAAAACCGAACGGCATTCTTTTAAATCTAAACATTTCTTTTCCTGGAACTATAAATTCTGTAATATCTTTAGATTTCTCAATTAATGGAATTTGCTTATACACCGAATGCAAATCTATTTTGGAAATGTACTTGGCTGATCTCAGAGTATCCAAAATTTCTGTCATTAGCGGTACCGGATATAAGTCTTTTTTCGGAATTTTGTTTATTTGCCTAAATTCTTAACAGAACCTATGTTTCCCGTTAGGCTTTCTGACCTGTACGATGGAACTTGCCCACTCGCTGCTGCATGGCTCGATTATTCCTTCAGCTAAAAGTCTGTCGATTTCTGCGCACATTATTTCTTTAATTTTTGGCGAGACATGATAATATCTCTGCTAAATGGGATCATGTCCCTGCACATCAATCGAATGTTCCGTCAAATGCGTCGCTTATTCGATTTATTACTCTCTCTTTTCCATATATTCGTGTTGAAATTGCTAGTAATTTTTTTTTCCTTTATAATTTTTATTTTAAAAACGCTCGAATTTTTTTTTCTCATTTACCTTATCCCTTTTCCTATCACTAATAGCGTATTCGGTTATCCTGCACTGGTGCACTCCGACCTGCTCCGAAGCGGGTCGAAGGGAGAAGGAAGAACGTGAGAAGAAGTAAGAGGGAGCAGGTCGGAGTGCTCTGGCGTGCACCAGTGCAGGATAACCGAATACGCTATAAGACTTTTGTTAGGCTGCCTTGGCACGTGACTTACTTTTGGGATATATTTCTCATGTATCAACTCACCACTTTCTTGGTCTGAAATCGTCGTATCTAATGCTTGAAATCTATTACACCCTTGTATATCCATCAACCGTGGAACATGCTCCTGGGCTAAGTTCTCGCCGCTCGTATTAGGGTGGGGGGGGTGGGGGGTGATCGCGGACTTATATTCTGGTTTGAAGGTGGTCGTTGCGTTTTCCCACTATTCAGCGTACTCTCGACTACCGGTAGTCGAGATAATGATAAGGAGGTGGTATACCACCCCCTTATCATTATGCGATCCAACTTTACTTCCCAGTCTAGCCTTTCCTCCTATTCTTTCTACAATTGTTTTTTCCTCTTTTTTCTTACTGTCTTTTATATTTCCCTTAGTTATTTGTCTTTCTTTTTCTGACAAGTGATTTTTTATTTTATTAGATTCCTTTTTTATTTCATTTACCTCCCTTCGGACACTTGACCAACGTGTTTGCGTTCCTATTTCACGCGCTCCTTTTTTCATAAATATTTCCGTCTATTTTCCTTTAACCTGTTTTGGTACAGATTTCAGTTGAGCTTCTATCGCATATCTAACCTGTGACAATAACATATCCGTACCTGTTATTCCCTTTGACCTTAATTTTGGTACCAACCTGAATAACAAGCGCATTTTGCTTTTTCCTGGCTATTGTAATTATTATAGCTTCCGTTTCCCGACTGTCTTTGCATATTATCTCCAGAGTTTGAACCTATCACATTCTGCGCGCTTAAATGTGTGTTCTCTCTCTTTTGGTCCTGCCTTCCCGCGTCAATACTTGTTTTTGACCTCTGATTAGTATTTTTATTTTGATCGCTGTTGATACTGCCCTCTTCCAAAACCTCTACTTCTCTCGTTCTGTTCACGACCTCTGAAATTTGTCTTACCCCGTCCGTTATATGCTCCTCTGTTTTGTCCCGAATCGTCTCTATTATTTAGGCTTTTATTTTGAGTGTTTTTGTTGTCACGGTTACTTTGATTATTATTTGCATTTCGTTTATTCTGATCATTTCTACTGTTCTCATTATTTTTACTGTTATCTTTGTTTTCCGAAACTTTTAAAATT
>CAKNWT010196068.1:0-11908 GCA_932066315.1 Andricus coriarius
GCGACAACCTCATAAAATCTGAGAAGGAATGTCCATCAATCACTGCCGAAGAGGTGAAAAAAGCACTTAGAGGAACGAAGAACTTTTCCGGTGCTGGACTAAACAACAGGATTGTTCGAAGAATTGAGCCTGTGTGAAGAGAGATGTACGAACAACGTGGCTCGAAAAAAGGTCTGCAAAGACACAGCATCCCATCAGCGCGTCCTGTCAATGGCCTGGATTGACTACCGGAAAGCTTTCGATTCAATCTCTCATAGACTTATCATCTGTCTGTCGGAAATCGTGAAGGTGCATCCACACATAGTGAGATTGATGCTCTTTTGGGAAACTAGATTTAATATCTCATCCGGAAATTATCGTGGGTCAACGAACAACGTCACCTTCCAGAGGGGCGTGTTTCAGGGCGATTTTATGAGTCGTCTGCACTTTTGCATCACACTTCTGCCTCTATTCCTCGCACTGTGAAATTCTCATGGATACCTCTGCGGCTGAAGAAAGGAAAGATTGTTGTCGTTCCCAAGGACCCTGTGTTTGTGGATATAAGTGTTATTAGACATCTTAACACTGAAGAGAACTATACATAACTGGACGTTCCTCAAAGCCGTATTCAGGACGTAAAATCAGTTAAAGAGTCTCTCCGAAGTAGACACCAGCATCTTCTTCGGCAGATTTGGTCTTCAAATCTGTCGGCATTGAACAAGGTATCTGCGACTAACATGCGTGCCGTCAACGTTCTACTCTACTCGTTTGGGGTGGTTCACTAGACGAAGAACGACCTTACGGCCGAGACCCTTGGTCTGAATTTTAACATCAGAAGTGAGAAAAGTGCATTCCTCCATCTAGATGTTTTATTTCTAAACACCGAAGTAAATAAAGCAGAGACTGAAAAATTCCACCAACAGCTACTCGACAGGTAAATGCACGGAAACTTTCACAGAAATGTAGAAAATCAGCCCTTGTCGAAGGAGCAACCTTTTGCTTTCCCCAAATCATGAGGACTTAAGTCAGGTACAGAGGGTTTCATTTTCACATGCCAGGACGGTGTCATTTCTAGCTTAGTATACCGTGATCGCATTTTATGTCAAGAAGTTCCTAGTGGTAGGTGCAGATCGTGTCATGCACACGATATGTACCTAGAACAGATGCTAAGAGGCCTTTCTTACAACCTTTATCGCTCTTACGGTGTTGGCCGCGATTCTGCCCTGCCGAACGCTGCAAGGGAGATAAGGTCAATTGTCCAAAACCAGGAGTGCCAAATTTTCGGGCACTACGGTTTTCGGACAACAGTCTCCGTTGCACACTCGAGGCTTGATATCGTTCTCCAAGACTTCAAGAAACGAACTATATTCGTGTTCGGATCGAACCATTTTCAAATTTTGCGCCATACGAAATTATTAATCACAGCCAAGCAGATGACTGCCACGTCAGTCGTATGTTTTCACAACCAAAGATAATATAAGCATTAATCTGCCCTAAAGACCTGTCTAACCCCACTCGTGATGTAATATACTATTATACCACCTATTGTTATGCCTCTGGAGCAGACCAAAAAACACAATTTTCGAGCGGTGAGAGTAGAAAGTAATTTCACTCCCTAGTGAGTAACAAAATGACGTCAGCAAAAGAATATGATTTATAACGACGTTAGGTTTGAATACCGCATTGGTAACAGTCATATTTTTTTAGAAGATCGATATCAGCAGCAGGGATAGTATAACATAATGAAAGTGTCAAAGGCGTTGATTGAATTACACTCATCCCTGGCTAGAGCGCCGGCCTCCGGTCTGGTCGGCACAGTAACGAGGGAGTTCTTTCAGGTCATCACTCCGGACCGCATATATAGTCTGTGACCTCGAAGTAGTATATGCACAGAGGCGCGATCCAAACAATTCCAGATACGGCACTAACTGTCCGAGCGTATATGCTGTTAAGGAACGCTCAGGGGGAGGGGCGAGACAGAAGCAGTCAAGCGTGAAGGCGGCGCTATCTTCGAGGGATGAGTGTACTGGTTTATTAAATTTGGCGGCCCTTTTTTCATAGACTCAAAAGCGAGATTGTGAAACCGACCCAGTCATGAATAGTGCTAAAATCATAAGGAGCGTTTAAAAAAGTGTCGTGTATGACTCGGGGGATATCTCTCCGAATTTGTATGGCGCGGGAATGTTTTCAGGACTCATCTAATGCTCGGGCTGAAAACGGACTCTCTCCATACACAATGCTTAGTTTCGAACGCTAATAATTTCAAATTGGCTAATTTATAAAGCGCCAATGATAAATTATGCAACTTGTAACGTTCTGAATTTAAAACTGTTGAACTATTAACGCTTTCAGATTAAAATGTTAAAATCTTTTAAAATTTCAGTTTTTGACTATAAACAATACAATGTGAAAAAATAGTTGCATTTGCGAGTAATGTGATAAAATAGTAGCAATAGTAGCATTTTTTTAAATAGTAGCACAATAGTTGGATAAAAAGATATACAAATTTAGAAGAAAATTATTTATGATTACAGCATAAATGATTCCAGTTGCTTACCCAGCTTTTGTTTCCACTTTAGAATTAATTTTGGCTCCATGTTCCACCAGAATTTCTGCGACTTTATCCCGTCCTTGTTGAGCGGCAGCGTGCAATGATGGCAAGCATTTCTCAAACGAAAAATTGGGATCGGCACCTTTTTGTAGAAGAAGTCTGACAACGTTTTCATGTCCATGATATGACGCTATATACAACGCAGGATAAGCCTCATTCCATTTTACAGAACGAGCAATGTTTTCGGAGAGAATCTCAACAACTTCAGAGTTTCCAATCCCAGCAGCAAAAAACAAAGGGGACTGAAAAATTCTCTGACCTACTTCTGCGGAAGTGGCTCCATATTTTGAAAGGAGCAGAACGATTCCTTTGTGACCCTTCTGAGCCCCAAGATGAATGGGGGAAAGTCCGTTCTTTGTCTTACAATCAGCAGATATTCCTTTTTCTAAAAATAGTTTCACAATGTCTTCTTGACCATTTTCAGCAGCAATATGAATTGGAGTATAACCTTGATCTGTTGAACTGAACATAGATTTTAGACTGCATCCACTATTCAAAAGATGCTTAACTATCGACAAAGAATTAGCTTTAGTTGCCAAATGCAAAGGAGTATGGCCGATTTCATCAACTACTGCCGGATTGGCTCGGTGACCTAATAAAAGTTTGACAAGTCTTTCGTTTCCTTTTTCAGCTGCAATGTGAAGAGATGTATAGCCGGGATTTGTACAATATATGGGATGCTCTACCGCATATTGAGTTTTTCTCTGAGCTAAATTTACATCTCCACCTTTCGCTAAAAGGAGTTTGATGATATCTTCCTTTTCAATCTCAACGGCGACATGTAAGGCAGTTTTTCCAGTTTCTGGAAGATAGAAATTAATGTTTGCTTTAGAATCTAAAAGCGTTTTGACAAGTTTATCCCTTCCTGTAGAAACGGCGGAGTAAAGAAGCAGAGAACTTTCTTTCGGTGAAACGTTGTACGGTTGAGGCTGATTGTTAATATTCTTAGGTTGAATTTTGTGGGTTAAAAGCACCTCAATTGTTTGAACTTCTCCTTTAGCTACTGCCAAAGCCAGCGGAGTCCTATTTTTATTATCGAGTGAGGAATGATCAGCACCGTATCTCAAAAGTAAAGATACCATTTTGGAGTGTCCATTCATTGCTGCGATGTGAAGTGGAGTTAGACCTTCTTTCGACTTTAATTTGATTGATGCTCCTTTTTTTAAGAGCAGAGGAACCAGTGCCAAATTTCCAAATTGTGCTGCGAAATGGAGAATTGAAAATCCGTTAGGGGCTGTGTCTGTGATATCTGGTCTGCAATTGAAAAAATAGTCTTCAAAACTATCCCGTTCCTTTTCCTTGAGAAAGTAATTTAAAATCTTTTCACATTCTTCATCTACATGAAGTCTCTCAGCGATTGAAAAAAAAGGAAGAAGTTCTTCTCGATTTTTAGTTTCAAACCGCACACCACTTCTTTTTAGAAACTTTACGATTTCTAGGTCAGTGTGAACCACTGCTAAGTGGAGAAGTGTATTTACATGATCTCCAATAATGGAAGTTGTAAACCCCATGCTTACTAGAGTCTTAATCATTTCTTTGTTTTTATTTTGTATAGCATTAGAGATTAGATCGTGACCAGGCTTCCAATTTAATAAGTAATTTATATCCACTGAATTTGCGATGCATTTTACTACCTCCAGATTTCCCTCGTCGACTGCAGAAAATAGTTCTTGTTTTACTGTATCGTTTATTTCCTTTAGGGGTCGTTTTGCCCTCATATCTAAATCAAGTTTTCGTCCCATCTTGATTCAGATAAGGGATTTTTCGTTGGCTGATTGATGATTCTAGAACCAAACAATTAAATTTCGTTTTAAACAAAACATTTGAAAATGTTCACATTACATAGTAGCAGATAAGTAAAAATAATTTTCAGTTAATGGAACTATTGCGAAGGATTGCAAATTAAAGCAAATTACCAATTTAAAACTATAAAACCTACAAGAATAAAGATGTTTAACATTAAAGCCTACGGTGCTCATTACACTACCCCCCTGAATTTTCTTCTTTATGGTAAGGAAATTATTTTCTTACTTTTCACTTAATTTAAGGAGGAACATGCAATTACACTCGACTCTGGATTTCAGCAAACTGGATTTGCGCGTTCAGTCAAGCGTAATAGACAACATAGAGCCGCACTCAGCGCGTTAGTTGCATCAGATACCTCATGCCTCGCAATCGAACAGAAAGTTTTCACGGGGCCCTGACTGTTCATGGTCTGAATCCCTGGATTTGAGTCCAAGGCCAGAATCGAAACGGTGCACAAATCCAGTTTCCAGTGTAGTAATATCCAAGATTTTTAAATGCCCTTAAAGTATGTTAAACTTATATTAATTGCGATTTCACGCCAATTTGAAAAATATAAGAATTTCAACAAATAAATAATGCGTCTCTTATATTGCGACATTAACATTTTAAATGCCAACTGGGGCACCAACATGATAATAATAAAAAAATTAAATTCAAACTGATTCCAACCCGTTCAATAGCAAAAACCTAACCATAATTTTTTCGTGTGAATAAAAACTTCAATAGCAATAGTAAGGAAATATTGCGGAATTATTCTAATGCATAATTATGACTTTCTGGTAGTGAAAAAGTATTTCTTGTTTATTTTTATTGGAATTAGTATAGATTACGTCTGATTTTTTTTTTAAATTTAACATACGTGCAATTAGAAGGTATGTAGCATTATGAAATTGTCAGAAAATAAGTATTCCTTTTAATTCTTTCTTGTATTTTATTACAACGTATTTACAACTTTTTCCAGATACTATTTATTATGATCTTGAAACGCTGTATGCTCATCCTTACATACATTTATTTAAGGTTTCCGATAGGTCGTTTTAGGTCAACAATAGTATATTGTGTATCGAGGGCGTAAAGAAGGCTATTCTGACGAGTGTGAATTTGCTGCCCGAGCAAAGCGAGAGCGGCAGTCACACAAGGCAAAATAGCTTTACGCCCTTGATACACACCATACTTTTTGTCCCCCTCCTTGAAAACAAGCATGTGAAGCAGATGGAGGATGTTTGGTGTTCTTGAAAATTTTAGATTATAGGTGAAAGGAAGAAATAGCGTACTTTGCAGTAGGGAGACTGTCGGGTCTAGCAATACAATTTTTTCAAAGATAAAGATCAATTGCTCCATATTCTCACTTACGAGGTGCAGTGTATGTGTAGCGGGCGTAAAGTTTCATGTTAGCCCGACGGCGGAGTGCGCACGTGCGAACGTCACTGGGCTGGAAGCGGCCACATTACGCCTGCTTAACGTGCATGCAATGGCGCGTTTCCAAGGGGGGTCGGACAAAAAATACTTTTTGTCCGTTTTTTTTGTTTATAACATACAAATTTGAAGATGAAAATTTCTTTCATTCCTTAAAATTGCTTCATTTTTAAAGGAAAATAAGTCCGAAATTCCACAAAAAACAGAAGTTCTTTTGAGGCCTTTCTTCCCATTGAGACATAACAATTTGCAGTTTCAATACAATTAAAGCACTGAACTAATTCCTATAACGTTTTGTATGCAACTATAAATGTATAATTTCACATGCGGTACATGGAAAATAATTCCAACGATAAAAAATAAATAAATTATACGTGGTGGCGTAAAAATGCACAAGTTTCGAAAAAGTTTAAAAACACACCTACTTATTGTAGCTTGAACGTAACTATAGTAATTAAAAATTATTTATATCTGTAATGTAACTGAGATTTGTGAAAAAAGTAAATTATGGTCAATAGAGATGAAATTCTTATAGCGAAAAAAATTTGTTTGGACCTATAACGACCTATCAGGAAACTTAAATAATTTGTTTGAAAACAAAGTAAAAACTAGGAAGTTATTTAAAAAAAGAAGAAAATTGAGGGGCAGAGTTTCAGTAAATCGAAAATTTTGATTTCTAATGGACAACATAACAAAGCCTTCCAAAAATAAAGAATATAATATTGAAAAAGTTTGAAATCTATAAAACGGTTAACGTATTCGATTCCGAATTTGTAATTTCTTCTAATTATTTTCGGATTTTGCAGCCACGGGCAAAAAACCCTTATAGATTTGTTCAGGTATCCGTCAGTCGTACTTTTTTCCGGGAGGGGAAGCATGGAAACTGAGGGGAAAGGTAGTGTAGGGGGAGGAGCTTGAACAACTTAATAGGCTACAAAACCCTTATTTGTAAACGCATGTCGCTTACTTTGGCTAATTTTTTATATTTTGTGTTTTGTTTTTGAGTGTTGATTCTTGATAATTTAGGATCCGATCCATTTTGTTATTCACTTTACATTCACAAGCAGGGATGTAGGCCATGAAACGTTTCATTAATAAATAAAAGTAATTTTAAATTGTACATTTCTAAAACTAGAAGCTAAAAAAGTTGAAATATTTTACGCGAAATCGTACAAATTAACTTTTTTCAATTTAAAGTGTTTGGCATTGTACAATAATGAGTTGGAAGCATTCAATATTGTCAAATTTAAAATTAAAGGCTTTAAACGCAACAAATCTTGTATTTTAAATTAAGGCTTTTGAACCCTACCGATAGAAATCTCAGAATATTCACTAAAGATTCTCAGGCTCTGAGAAGCTTCAGAGAAGATTCTTCGCAGGCACTCAGGTAGATATTTTTAAAGGTCCAGGTAGCTCGTTTAAATTGCCTGAAGGCTTTAAATTTTACAATGTGCTTTTCGAAATTGAAATAAGAATTCGGTCATAAATAACCAGCACATAACATTCAAATCGAGTCTGCAGAGAGCCTGAAACAGGCCAGACTTTTTGGCCTGAGAATATTCTGAGATTTTCTATCGGTAGGGAAATAAAAAATGTTTACCGTAAAACCGCTACCATTTTAACATTTCTTTTCAATGGTTCAAGCAAATTGAATTCTAAATAGCGTGAATTCTTCGCAACGTAGAAAGAAGTTTTTAACTATAAACTTAGACAAAAATCCCTGCGATAGGAGGGCAAGTATATTAAACAAACTATTATCGTAGTGATGAGTAACACTTTGCTAATTATTAGTAAATAAGAAAGAATCAGTAATGATATATTAATTTTTACATTAAATCTACCTAAATATATCCCAAATATATTGTTAAGAACATAAAAAGTGAGTTGAATACTTTCTTCTTTCGAAGTGTCCCGTAATCCTCTTAAATTCGGGATGGTTAGTCAAATATTTTTCGTAATCTTGGCTTGTCTTCCTAAAACTTCAGGGTTCAGGGCTAGTGAATAGTCCATTCCCATTCCCAACTCCGGCAATTATCTTTTTATTATATTTGGAAATTTTATTTACAATTATAGGTGTACTTACTCAGGATCTCGATTTATCTCTAGTTTTCGTCGTTTTCGTTTCTTATCCTAAAAACTTTTATTTAATATGTTTATCAGGATAATCGTTTAAGCTGATCACTATGATATCAAATCGCAAAAAACAAGAACTAACAAAATACGAAAAAACAAAGACGGCAAACACGACGAGACAAGTCGGCACACGCAAATCACGCCATTTCTATGAGGTGCTATGAGGTTCGTGATGCGAAACTAATCGTAGGTGGCAGCACCGAGCCCAGTACTAGACCCTCTGTCGATGAGAGACGAAAAAAATATTGTACTTGATGTACGGTTGCTAATAACTAAATATATGAGGATAAATAATCCTTAGATATATGCTTAGTGCTTATATGCGAAGGTGATTTATACTTTTAGTGAGAATCATACATACATTGGGATATATGGTAAACCTAACCTCACTTTTCATGTGACAGTCAGAAAAGGATTTATCAACCTTTTACAAATGCTATATGATAAATATTAATAAAAAAGTTTGAAAAATATATTTTGTTATGTTTACAAGGTATAAATGGCACTTTATACTTATTAATAAAATTTCTTTGATTGAAATTCGTATCTCATTGACAGAGAGTCTAGTACTCGGCTCGGTGCTGCCACCTAAGATTAGTTTTGCATCATGAACCTCATTGGTGGAAGGCCGGGAGCACAGACTACGACGGATAGATGGGCCCCACTGTTGCTGACAGTGTTTTCCATGATAAACGTAGACAAGGTGTGGGACTCCGATACCGCGTCGAAAGTTGAAATCGAACGAACCTCTTTTTCTAACGTGTAAAGATAGAAAGAGAGATTCATTCGCTTTCGACTTCGAAACAGCATCGGAATCCCACTGATAAAAGAGATAGAGAGTAGTGTATGTCCAATTTTTCGCTCTCTATCTCTTTTACTCTTATGGACTTTTTGTCCGCACCCTGCACCGGTGGGACGGAAAGAGGTATAAATGCACCTAGTGGATCTCTCTACTTAAAGTAGTAATCCTCACTATTACAATTAGTAAGTTTTGCTACTTAAAATAGTAGTCCTCACTATTAAAATTAGTGAGTTTCAATATTTTAATTAGTAGTCCTTACTATTGAAACTAGAAAATTTTACTATTAAAATTACTGGCCTGTGGTCTATTAACAATTTAGTACTTCTAAATATTGAAATTATAGTAGATTTTACTATCATTTCTAATTAGTGGACACAAGAGGTCCTCATGACTTCCTATAGAAACCAGGTCCTGATAAGATGTCATGTCAAAATACACCCACATGCCCACTGGGATGTGAATGAAAAACTACTATAATTTCAATATTTAAAACATGGAGAATAGACATAAGGAGACCAAAGTAATGTAACGAAAAATGGGCATATTTTTTCGCGAAGTACACACGCCAGAACTTCCCGTGCGTGGCGCTGGTATGAACATATGTACAAAAAAAATGGCCGCCGTACAAGGCAATATTTGTACATATCTTCATACTAGCGCCACGCACGGGAAGTTCAGGCGCGTGTACTTCGCGAAAAAACATGCTCGCTTTTCGTGAAGTCAATGTACAGGACTTTGGTCTCCTTGTGTCTATTCTCCATGATTTAAAAGTACAGACTTGCAGTAGTAGTAGTCTAATTAAAATTTTAGATCGATGCTACAGTCTTCACGGTCTTCACAACTGCACATTACACAAAAAGGTTGAGATGAAAATGGCGACGATCACACCATATTTCGGTGCGAATATTGGCAGCACTGCTCAGGTTTCAGTTCTGCTAATGTCGCCAAGGAGGGAAACTTGTAACTTTTACTACCCTTATTTCTTGGAAAAAAAATTGGTGGTAAATGTGAGTACTTTATTTGTTGTGGCTAGAATTACTATCGTTACAAGATAACCTACGTAGGATTACTAATGGCGACTTGTTGCCGCACTGAACTAGTTAGTTACTTTTACCATCGAAGTAGTTGTCGCAGCTAATATCATATCTACTAATAAAGAGCTTCTTGTCACAAGTAACCATTTTTTTCAGTGTGTAAAAAAGCATTTTTTTCGGAATGTTTTTTTTTCAAAAAGCCAATTTTAATTTTCAAACAACAAAAAATTCATACTGAAAAAACATTGTTATGATAGTCTTAAAGTACATGAAGAGAGCTTTCCAAATCACTATAATAAAAGTCCAAGCGGATACAGCGCCGGTTCTAGGCATGGACAAACCGGGCATTTGCCCGGGCGCTAGGTTCGAGGGGGCGGCATTTCTAAGCATTATTAAGGTTCGAGGGGGCCGCATTACTAATCACTTTTAAGTTGCGCCCAGGATGACGAAATCTCTAGAACCGACCCTGATCGGATAATAGGGAGTTTTTGCTTATCGTTATCCGTAGCTTACGGTAAACGGTAAATGATACGCTAAGAACGTGACTTTAGTGTTTACCGTAATCTACGGAACGATATGCAAAAACTCCCTATTAGGGAGTTTTTGCATATCGTTCCATAACTTACGGTAAACCAGGGATGCGTAAGTAAAATACTCCAGGTAATTTACTTGGCTTTTTATGGTAATTTACCTGGTATTTTACGTCATCAGTTTTCTATATGATGTAAATTACATTTTGTTCTATATATGATGGCGCCACCTCTGAGGCGGGAGATTGAAAACTTGAATCAGACAGCTAATCAGAGGTTTTCTACATGTAATTTACATATCGAGGTATTTTACGTAAATTACTTCATTTAGGTCATTTACGTACACTGTGAAAAATGTTCTCGAAATTTCACATATTCTGTCGTGGCAAAATTGCACTGATGCATAAAACACGCCGCGGCAGCGCGTGTTATTACTTATTTGACGTCTGTTGCTGAAAATCACAGCGTCGATCGAAGGAAATAAAAGGACCCTGCACTAGCGAGGTAATTTTCCGCCGACTGTCATTGTAATCTTACGGACTAAAGCAGCAGGTTTCCACAGTACCAAGCGGAATATTACCAGGTGGGACGTTAACAAGTGTTGTAATAATAAAATATTTTATTGTAGATAACGACGAATCAATCCAATGTAGCTTCGAACTTACTCGTTTATTCGGTATGCGTGTCAAAAAATTGTCCTGGTTTCTGTTTCTACAGAGATAGAGATATATATTAAGTGAATTTGAATACACTTATGTGGGAAAAATTTGAAGCGTCTCGGCGTCCAACACAACCAAAATTTCGTTTCTTTTTTTATGTGTAATAATTTATATTTGTATCGGAAATAATCTATGTACTTTATAAGTACTGCAAAAAATGTACAGAAAGCAATTAAAGACGAAAGTCATATTTGCAAAGGATTCATTTTAAAGTTTTCCCATGACATTTTTAGGTTATTGTTGCTGTCGCTAAGTAAAAACCAGCCCCCTGGCACTTTCATAGATGCCTGCACGAAGTAGTATAAGGAGACCCCACTCCCGTGCGGCCTTTGGAAAATTTGGACGCATAGATTCGGATTTAGTTAGTTTGCATCGTTCGCAGCGCCTCTTGCAGAAAAGCGTTGAAATACAAGATTTACAAATGGCGGCGCCAATAGTGTAGGGCGGGTGTAAAGAAACTCACACATGCTTATCCCAAAACACAGATTTTGACGAATGTGTATGCCTGCATGTATTAAGATCTGTATGCATGTGTGCATGTTCCCGCAAGAGGCGCTACGAGCAGTGCAAACTAACTAAATCCGAATCCACGCGTCCAAATTTTCCGGGAGTGGGGTCTCCTTATACTACTTCGTGGATGCCTGTATTATAAAAGTTGGCTGAAAGGTGGATCACTGCCACCAGGCGAAATCGTGGCGCTGATTACCTATAGGGCCGACTTTCGTTAAAATACATGGCAAAAATGCAAACGTTTATGTTTTTTTAAAATCTGAACCGCTTTTTCGTATTTTTTTAATGGAAAAAAGAAGTTAAATGTTTTTGGCGTATACTAGTATAAAATATATAACGGAAAAAGTGAAATATATTAAGTTTTTAAG
>CAKNWT010196072.1:0-19150 GCA_932066315.1 Andricus coriarius
GAAGCAAATCAAAAACTCCCCAGGTTCCTTTGGAATAAAGGGACGAGTTTTTAATTTCAACAGCCTTTCACAGAAATCATAATTTTTCAACATGTGAATCAGTTCAATCATCATTCTTCATCGACACAAAGCCTTTCACCCCTGGCATCATTCGACTTATGTCATCGCGTTCATAAAACTTTTTCACTGGAGTTTTAGTTTCAGGAGTCAATGCTCTTCCTCTTGTTGGATTCGGGAGCGTAAGAATTCCATGCTCTGAAACTAATTTTTTCACATTTCTTGCTTTTCGCTCTGATGTATTGAGCACTTGCATCAGTTTTCTTCGTCCCAAGATTTTGGTGCAAGCGAGAAATGTTCAAATTGTTCTTGAAGATCTTTAGAGGCATTGCATTTTTCGATGTTTTGACCAAGTACTTCAACACCAGCTTTATGATATTTTTTTCACACTGCAGATTGGTGCCTAAGATGTCTGAATCTTTTTCGCTGTCATATAGCTACTCTTCATCATCGTCAGATATCATTTCATGATTATCAGTATCTACGTTATCTCTAGCGGAAGGTTCTGCAATATCACCAGAGTTCAAGGATGATATTCCCGCTGAGTTGTTGAGTAGGTATCTACATGAACTGCAAATTTGAGCTTCTTCTGGTAGTGCAGGGAATTTCAAACAGAAGTCGTGGGCAAAACCACGGAGTTTAAGATTAGTTGCTTTATGACTCACTTTTTTGAAAAAAAAAGTTTTTTTATTAGCATAAAATATTACATAACTTTAAAAACTGGCACTAAAGCATTGCACAAAGATCCTCGGCGTGAGCGCACTAGGCGAGATCGTGCGCCAGCCGCTCTATTATGGCATTTTGTTTACGTATCGACCACCAAAAAGTTTGTGAAAAAATCTATAAAAAAAATTTCTAGTGAAATTTTGTTTAAAGCAATAGGAAAAAAGTTACAAATGTTTGAAAGTAAAGCCTTTCTTAAAAAACCAAAAATTGTACCCCCTCCACTTTGATAAATAATGATCAGAATTGATTAATTTTCGGTGTGAGGAGTACTATCTGATAGGACTACAATTATGCCAATTTTTAGCCCGATCGGACAACTTTCATTTTCGAGGTGGGTACACTTGAGAAATTATGCCCCATATGTACTATATACTCCTTTTCATCTACTTTTTAAACTATTTAAACAAATTTTTATCTTATTCTAGCTATAGCTTTAAAAAATTTATTGATCACCTCAGAATATTCGATTGATAAAATTATGTCAGAAAAAAGTTAAGAAGATCAAAAATCGGAAAATAGACAAAAACAATAGAATTGAAAAATGTTCATATTATGTAATTCTGTTTTAATGTATTTTTATTATTCGAAAACTCTCAGATTGAGATAGCTAAAAGAATATTATTCACGAACATAACAAAATTATGAAGATACAAATTTTTCCCCAATACCCGCGCCGGAACTTGCGACTTACACGTTCTTTCAGAAAAATCTAAGTTGGTCTTTACTCGATTGATAACGTCACAGCGAAGTAATGTGGCATTTAGTCCTCTAGAGAACTAAGTAATGTCATGCGCATCCCCAATCTACCTCTTCTCCCTGAAACTGCGCATCTCAATTTAGATTCATCTGAACGAACGTGGTCGCTCGTACCGACGCGGTGATACGGGAAAGCATCGTGTGCAACGAGCGAAATACGTCGATTACACAGCTCCACAAAAAAAAAGTTGTCTACCCCAAAAACCAGAACAGGCTTACCCTACGTTTTTGAGGTAGCTGAATCCGAATCCGGTGTCCGTTTGGCTGCATCACGTCAGATTTTGTCCCTAGCCTCAAAAAACATTAAAATCGCTGCTTTCAGGTGAAACATGATTCTCACCTATGAAATGTGGTCATATTCTATGTTTTCGAGGTCGTTGAGTACGAATCCGGAGTTATTGTGATTCTATAACGTCACGATTCGTCCCTAACCTAAAAAAACGGTGAATTGATTATTTTATCTAAAACATGTATTTTTTCAATGCAAAGTGATCTTAGCCTATGTTTTCGAGGTTGCTGAGCAGCCCTATCCGACTCTCCAACTTTTGATGTAGAAGCTGTTGTCGCTTACAGGTTCCACTTGACAGTTGAAATTCATCCATCGACCGATAAGTGGCGCTTCGATCGTCCTGTTCCACAAAAGCATTATGTCATATAGGGAAATTAATATTTAATTAAAAATAAGACTTTTTCGGATTAGTTCAGTTCACGAAATTAATACTGATTATTCATTGATGTGTAATTGATATTTAAAAAAATGTTAAATATACTAAATTCTAAAAAAAATTATTCAAAAAAATAAGTTTTAAAAGTGCTATATGTCGCTATATTCCATCAAATAGAGCGATATATAGTACTTGGATTGTAAGGCATAGATTATTCTTTAGAATGCAGCAATATATAGCACTTTTAGCACATTTTCTAAGAATAATTTTTTTTTAGAATTTACTAAATTTAATATTTTTTAAATGTCAATCACACATCAAAGAATAATCAGTATTAATTTCGTGAACCTAACTAATCAGGAATATTCTTATTTTTAATTGATTATTAATTTCTCTATATGACTCAACGTTTTTGTGGAACAGGACGATCGAAGCGCCGCCTTTCGACGGATGGATGACTTTCACCCGTCAAGTGGAACTCGTAAGCGACAGCGACTTTTCTTAGTAGTCGGCATGAAGGAATAGTAAGGAGTAATATGTCCGTAAAAAAGAAGTGGTCTTGAAATCCTCCAAAAATTATTAGAGAGAAGGACAATAGTGCAATCACACAGGCAGCCATAAAATCCTGAAATCACGGCTGCGCGCCATACTGCACTAATAAGAGACGCAGATAGTAACTTTTGGATATTTCCAGTTCCACTTTCGTCTACCTTCACACATGGGAGATATCACTCCTTACTACTCCTTCATGGTAGTCGGATAGGGCTGTAGTACGAATTCGGAGTTGTTTTTGTTCTATAACGTCATACTTTGTCCCTAACCTAAACAAAAAAACAGTTTATTGGTAATTTTTTGTAAAACATGTATTTTTTGAATGCACAGTGGTCATATCCTATGTTTTCGAGGTCGTTGAGTGCGAATTCGGAGCCGTTGTATTTCTATGACATCACATTCCGTTTCTAATCTAACAAAAAACGGTAAATTGGTAAGTTTATGTGAAACATGTATTTTTTCAATGAAAAGTAGCCATATTCTATGTTTTCTAGGTTCCTGAGTACAAATCCTGAATCCGTTCGGTACCACGGTCCCAGCCTTTACACTTTGATACGTAACTTCGGAAAAACTCTTAACCTAACAGACCACAGACTCGCCACTCGTCCGATTCATCGTCCATCGAAAATTGAAAGCTAGTCGAAAATCAGTTGATGCCGCTGACATAATTGTCAACGGTCGATCGCAGGTGAGTCTTCCATCCTGGGTGTGAAAACCCTCATACCGCCCCTCCTACTGTCTTCTTTACTCCAACAGATAGTGATACGATTCATTCTACACATGCCCTTTCAGGGCAGTCGTCATCGTTCGCAGAATCTGTCGGAGTAACAGGATTTCGTTATTCATTCAAGCAACAAGATCATACTGAGAGAAAATAACAAAAATGCATGCAGGATCTGATATCCAAACATACAATTATGCAGTGCGAGAACGTGCGAATTGTTGGTTCGCACGGTTGTTATCTGGACAATGCTGTCAACAGCATCAACTAATTTTTGACTAGGTTTCAATTTTCGCTGAACTAGGATTTGGACGACTGGCGAGTCTGGTTTGTTGGGTTAAGAGTTTTTTTTTAAGTCACGCATCAAAGTTTAAAGGCAGGTACGTGGTACCGAACGGGCTCAGGATTTGTACTCCGAAACCTAGAAAACATAGGATATGGCCACTTTGCACTGAAAAAATTCATGTTTCACATAAGATCACCAATTAACCGTTTTTTTAGATTGGGTTTAGCTGTTTAGTTTCAGGCTCATAAGCATAAATCCATGTTTCGTCACCTGTTACGATGTCATAGACATGCTTTGAATCACCGCGATCGAATTTGTTCAGCATTTGTTCTGACCAATCCACACGAGCCTTTTTTTGAGCGATTGTCAAGTTATGTGGGATCCAACGTCAACAAATTTTTTTGACAGCCAAATGTTAATGTAAAATTGCTTGCACGCTGGTCCCACTAATGCCCAAGGATGCCTGAATCTCACGATAAGTCACATGACGATCTTGCATTATTAGTTCACGCACAGCGTCAAATTTTTCTGGGACAACGACTGATTTTGGGCGACCTTCACGACTTTCGTCACTGGGCGAACTGCGGCCACGATTAAATTCGTTGTACCAGCGTTTTACAATGGCCAAGGATGGAGCTTCATCGCCAAAAGTCGAAGTGAGTTGATCGATGCACTCTTGTTTTGATAATCAACGTCGAAAATCGTAAAAAATCATCGCACGAAAATGTTCACGATTCAATTCCATTTTTTCACTGAGGCATATATTTTCAAGTCACTGACAAAACGTTCTGAAGAAGGTTATGGTTAAAGAGGTCAAACTTTCAATTGGAATCGTCATATGGCACCTGTAAACACTAGTATTGCCAAGGCTCAAAATATAAAAGGCAACCCTCGTAGTAGATGAGTAGGCTGCGTTCTGGATCAGTTTGGGGGGATTCTAAGCCACTTTTACAGGACGGGTTCTGGGCCACGGTTTCTGAGCCACTTTCACAAGAGGGATTCTAAGCCACTTTTACAAGACGGGTTCTGGACCACTTTTACAAGACGGGAACTAAGCCACTTTTACAAGACGGAGTGTGGATATGCATGTATTTTGTTCATTCTAAAAGCCCCTGCAACTTTCCTTGATGATGTCACAGAGTAATATTGCGCATTTGTGCCAGCTAAATGCTTTGTCCTGACAATTTCTACTGCGTCATATAGTTATTTCAAGGATGATTTATTGCTATGTATGACATCCTGTTTTGGCTAGCTAAATTTCATTTATTGCTTCCTTATAGATAACATATTCAACATTCTTCTAGAACATTCTTGATAAAGAATCAAAATTATATATTAATTAAATAAAAGAATCAAATTAAACTGCGAAATTTTTTGGTAAGCAAGTTCAAGGCTATTTTCATGACGCACTACATTTTGCGTTGCAAAAAAATTATATCGCAAACGTGTTGATTATAATGTAGAATCTTCTAGAACTCAATGATAAAGAGGAAGATGACAAAAATAGACAAAGATGACAAAAAAATAAAATAAAATAATCTTCCAGAACTTTGTTGTATCATATGATGCAATATCTGGCAATATTACGCAAAAGGCTCCCAGAAATTGGGTAGAGGGCTATGTATGGCATCCTGTTTTGTCTATATAAAAATTTAATTTATTGCTTCCTTAAAGATAAGTCTTTAGCTAAAAATATCTGTGTTTATTTATTTAATACGCATTCAACTGGCGAAAAACATTCTGCAGTCTAGAAATTTCTGGAACTTTAGGATAGAGCGGCAGATATATTATTAGGCAACATTCTACAGTTAAAGTGTTTCATGTCCGTGCTAAGTTCTTAAAATATTTTGATGACGTCATCCTGAATTTCTACCTTACCAACATTGATACAAGAGGGGTACTGGACCAGGTAGACTGAACCACTTTTTACAAGAGGGCTACTAAGCCAAATCTATGCATTTAGATGTGGGATTCTGGACCACTAATACACGAGGGCTACTGAGCCACTTTTACAAGAGGAAGATACATCTCTACTTCACCGAAATCAAAACCATTCCACAGCTGACACAAAAATAATATGGCGCAATTGTAAGAGTCAAATTTGTCTAAGCAACTTTTCTACACGTTTCCAGAAAAAGTTTCAAAAATATTCTACATGTAGTTTGATAATAATAATCTGAGGATATATAATAATGCATAATTATTTAATATGTGTTTGGTTTCTTGGGAGAGCTTGCTCAATTGGCACTACTGAAAGACAGTTGAATTAAAGTATTTGTTAAAAGAACAGTGGTTTGTTCGATAATGGCTTTCAGTGAAAATTGTATGATCCATGAAAAAACATTCATATTTGAAAATGTTGAGGATATGAAAGGAAGATTAATAGCAGAGGTGGTAATACGTATATGTATGGTGGAAAATTCTGTTTTATGATTACAAATGCATATATTGTTTACCGCGAATGAAAAAAGGGAAGGAACTCATTAAAAAAATATTTTACTTTTATTATATCACTCGTAAAAAATAAAAATGATGAATATACCATAGAATAGTATGAATCCAGCCAAGGCAAAGAAGCATCAAATATGTGCTGTAACGAGGGCTGTTATCTCAATTTGGAGAAGTTAGGTGAATATTGTAATAATTTGAATGTTGATTACATTACAACGGAAACGATGTTTTTCTTTTCAAATTAACATTTTATGACATCATCTCATTGGATTAAGCATAAACGCCTAAGCAGTTTCAAGAAAGTCTACGAAACACCTTCTTATGATGAAGAAAAGAAAGGATGAATAATAAAATGAGTGACGAAGAAGTTGTCAATGAAAATATAATCTACACTGTTAAAAATAATATTAAATTTAATATACCCATGTGTATTAAAATTAATATATCAAGCATATGAAATCGCCATTAGGAACGTGTATATTAAATTGCATATACATTCATGTGAATCACTTACAAGAAAAATAAGATAATTCTATTTGTGTTCAAGTGTGGGAAATATAGATATATTTAATCCTAAGTACATAAAAGTGAGTAGTGAAATAAAACTCTTATTAAGGATTTTTAAAATAATAATAATAATCATGACGAAATAATGACAGAGTTTTTAATTCAGAAAAATGAAGTTTCAGCTCATAAGTACAAGAGTACCATGTGATGTAATTGACTTATAAGCTATAGACTAAATTAATTTTTATATTTAAAAAAAAAATCAACTCATAATAAAGTGAGAGCAAGGTATGAAGCATGTATGTAGGCTAGAGAGAGAGAGAGAGAGTGAGAGACAGAGAGAGAGAGAGATAGTGAGTGAGGGAGAGAGAGCTATGTATTAACAAATTTTTATTCTAAAAAAATAATTTTGTAACATTTGCAAGATTTCAGAAGGCTTTGCGATTGATAGACTCAAAAACAATCATAAATCGCACAGCATGCCTCTGCAAATGAATTAGACCATGGAAACATTTTGCACAAAGTTGAAAAATACCAGCAGATTCTTAAGAGATCTTATTACATCCAGTGGATCACAGTGAGAGATTTAAAATCTTATATCGATATAGATCGGATGTCAAATAAACTATTAGCAATTAATACTTGGTAATTTCGTAATAATTTTTTTAATAATATTGATTCAACTATTTTGGGATGAAGAACATATAATTCGAAAGCTCTTGTTAGAATTTATGAAATAAAATCAGCTACATAAATACTATAATGGACTGAAAGGAACGTTGAAATCAATTTTCGCATAATAGAGTAATCGTCTGTTAGAGCTTTCAAAAGCTGTGTTAGGATTGCTACACGTTCTTCTTGAAAAATGTGTGTGTATATGTGGGATTTGAATGTAAAATGAAGGAGCACATCGCCTTCCAAGTAACAAAAAAGCTATTAAAACTGTAGGTAATGCCTTGTTCCTGCATGCGAGATGTACCGCCACTTTCCGTGCTGCCCTCTGTGCTGAGCTTGATAAATCACCTTCCTCATATAATATTGACTTTATGTAGGTCTTAAATCAACATTTAGTAATTAAGAAATCTAATTTGATAATAATAATAATAATGCTTAGCGAAGTAGCAATGCAATTAAAACCTGCTTTTATATAACAGCTGTAAAATTATTATTTTCTTAGAACCAACATTTAATTGTGGTTAAATAAATCCAGTTAAACGGATAAGGATTTCAGGTCAACCGAAGCATGAACATACTGTTGATTCATCTATGTCAACTTAGTAAACGAAAACTTAGTTTCATTAACGAGGGGTCTTGGATTAATAAGGATTATGATAGAGTGCACTACTATCGAGTACGCTGTTTTTCTTATAGTTGTAACCACGTTTCTCCTGTTGAATTTTAAATTATTCTCAATTAAATAAACTAGTAAAGCAGGGAAGAAGGGGACGGAATGGAGGAGGAGGACGGCAGAAGAGGAGGTGCGTATGATAATGATGTAGTTAAGACAAGCAGAGACTGAAAAATATTAGATTCAATGATTATGTATACACTAATCTTCTGTGAGATGTTTTTATAAGCTGGTTTCCTAAAAACTGCAATGAATTCAGGTGAGGGAATAAAGAAAAAACACATCAATTTCAAATTATATCTATTTATTTAACCTATTCTATTATAATGAACGTAAAAACTATATATATATATATATATATATATATAATATCGAATAGTGAAAAATTTAAAATGTTAACTACAGGAAATGTTGAATTAGTAATTTCGAATGTTAATTTTGATTACATTGAACTATTTGCTAATTAAAAAAAAAATATTATTCAATAATACCAACCTCTCGCATTTCATTAACAATAGAAATAATTTCGTGTACATTATTTATGTTTCCAGCTACTTGAGCTTGTAAAAGAAAGCGCAATCTATCTACAAGTTTATTTGGATCTTCCCAGTAATATAACATTTCGGCTTCTGTTTTTGCTTCTATTTCATATTCAGAGGAAAGGTGACTTTCAGCATCGTCATCTTCATTCTCATCATCATTATCATCATTATCATTGACATCCTTATCATCATCATTATTTTTGTTTATCACAGATGGAGAATTGTCCTCTTGGCTAAATTCTTCTTCTGCTTCTACTTTTTGCTTCTTCACAAGCGGCCCCACTTCATATTTAGACTTTTGAGTAATGCACGCTAGATTCTTACGTGGAGAGAATTGTGGTTACCTGGCTTCCTGAATAGCTTGTTTCTCGTCAGATTTGAAAATCTTATGCTTACGATGAATTGCTTTCCTATCGTTATCAATCAACCGGTTACTGTCTTGCATTGTCCTGAGACCTCCAGGTACCTTTGCAATTTGGTGGAAGTCTCTCTCATCCTGCTTATGATTCTTTGCTAAGCAAGAGTATTTCTCATGTATTTTCAAATTATCGAGTCTTGAATAAGTTCTGGAACAACTTTAACACGTGGAAGTCATCTTGTCACTAGCACAGTAAAACTGGCTGTTCATTCATGAAAGCTGAGTTTATATCCTCCTCCTCCTCCTCCTCTTCCTCCTCCTCCTACAAGCCCTCCTCTACCAACTCCTATTCCTCCTCATCCTTCTCCTCTTCCAACTCCAACTGTTTTCAGGTGGTTGGAGGAGAAGAAGGAGAAGTTGGACTTGGGAGAGGAGAAGGATGAGAAGGAATAGGAGTTGAAAGAGGAGGGCATGAAGAGGAGGAGGAAGAGGAGGATATAAACTCAGCTTTCATGAATGAACAGCCAGTTTTACTGTGCTAGTGACAAGATGACTTCCACGTGTTAAAGTTGTTCCAGAACTTATTCAAGACTCGATAATTTGAAAATACATGAGAAATACTCTTGCTTAGCAAAGAATCATAAGCAGGATGAGAGAGACTTCCACCAAATTGCAAAGGTACCTGGAGGTCTCAGGACAATGCAAGACAGTAACCGGTTGATTGATAACGATAGGAAAGCAATTCATCGTAAGCATAAGATTTTCAAATCTGACGAGAAACAAGCTATTCAGGAAGCCAGGTAACCACAATTCTCTCCACGTAAGAATCTAGCGTGCATTACTCAAAAGTCTAAATATGAAGTGGGGCCGCTTGTGAAGAAGCAAAAAGTAGAAGCAGAAGAAGAATTTAGCCAAGAGGACAATTCTCCATCTGTGATAAACAAAAATAATGATGATGATAAGGATGTCAATGATAATGATGATAATGATGATGAGAATGAAGATGACGATGCTGAAAGTCACCTTTCCTCTGAATATGAAATAGAAGCAAAAACAGAAGCCGAAATGTTATATTACTGGGAAGATCCAAATAAACTTGTAGATAGATTGCGCTTTCTTTTACAAGCTCAAGTAGCTGGAAACAAAAATAATGTACACGAAATCATTTCAATTGTTAATGAAACGCGAGAGGTTGGTATTATTGAATAATATATTTTTTTAAATTAGGTTCTAGTTAAATGTAATCAAAATTAACATTCGAAAATTACTAATTCAACATTTCCTGTAGTTAACATTTTAAGTTTTTTACTATTCGATATTATATATATATATATATATAGTTTTTACGTTTATTTTAATTGAATAGGTTAAATAAATAGATATAATTTGAAATTTATGTGTTTTTGCTTTATTCCCTCACCTGAATTAATTGCAGTTTTTTAGGAAACCAGCTTATAAAAACATCTCATAGAAGATTAGTGTATACATAATCATTGAATCTAATATTTTTCAGTCTCAGCTTGTCTTAACTACAACATTATCATACCCACCTCCTCCTCCTCCTCCGTTCCGCCCCCTTCTACCCCGCCTTACTAGTTTATTTAATTGAGAATAATTTAAAATTCAACAGGAGAAACGTGGTTACAACTATAAGAAAAACAGCGTACTCGATAGTAGTGCACTCTATCATAATCTTTATCAATCCAAGACCCCTTGTTAATGAAACTAAGTTTTCGTTTACTAAGTTGACATAGATGAATCAACAGTATGTGCATGATTCTGTTGACCTGAAATCCTTATCCGTTTAACTGGATTTATTTAACCACAATTAAATGTTGGTTCTAAGATAATAATAAGTTTATAGCTGTAATATAAAAACAGATTTTAATTGCATTGATACTTCGCTAAGCATTATTATTATTATCAAATTAGATTTCTTCATTACTAAGTTTTGATTTAAGGCGTACATAAAGTCAATATTATATGAGGAAGGCGATTTATCAAGCTCAGCACAGAGGGCAGCACCTAGAGTGGCGGTACATCTCGTATGCAGGAACAAGGCATCACTTTGTCATTATTATAAGGCATTATTCTGTTATTTGGAAGGCGATGTGCTCCTTCATTTTACATTCAAATGCCAGATATACACACGAATTTTTTAAGAAGAACGTGTAGGAATTCTAACACAGCTTTCAAAGCCTCTAAAAGACGATTTAGAGCATATAATCATTGAATCTAATATTTTCAGCACCTACTTGACTTAACTGTAATATTTATTCTATCCTCCTCCTCCTCATCCTCTATTCTTCTCGTTCTTCCACATACATTTAAATTGTTTATTTAAGTTGATTTAGAATAATTCAAGATTCAACAGGGAAAAACGTGATTACAACTACAAGAAAAAGCAGCGTATCCGATGGTGGCGCACTCTATGATAATCTTTGGTAACCCAGGTTCCAGTTTTAGTGAAACAAGGTTTCGTCTACTAAGTTGGAACAGTTGAATCAACTGTATATCCATTATTCTGTTAACCAGAAATCCTGGTTCCTTGAAATGGATTTATTTGAATACAATTTTTTTTAAATGTTGGTTCTAAGCAAAAACAAGATTTTCAGCTGTTATATAATATAGCTGATTTTAATATACTTAATCAATACTTCACTCAGCATTTTTAGTATTCTTTAACTCAATTTCTATATCACTAAATGTTGATTTAAGAGTTTCAGAAAGTAGAATTTCATGTTATCACTAGATCATTGTATCATTTTTCCATGTTTGACTTACAGTATTCTTGCAGATTACTCTATTATGCGAAAATTGATTTCAGCGTTCCTTTCAGTCCATCATAGTATTTATGTAGCTGATTTTATTTCATAAATTGTAACAAGAGGTTTCGAATTATATGTTCTTCATCCCAAAATAGTTGAATCAATATTATTTAAAAAAATTATTACGAAACTACCAAATATTTCCATCGTCTAATTAATTTGCAGAGGCATGCTGTGAGATTTATGATAGTTTTTGAGTCGATCAATCGCAAAGCCTTCTGAAATCTTGCAAATGTTACAAAATTATTTTTTTAGAATACAATTTTTTTAATACATAGCTCTCTCTCCCTCTCTCTCACTCACTCAGTATCTCTGTCTCTGTCACTCACTCTTACTCTCTCTCTCTCTCTCTCTCTCTAGCCTACATACATGCTTCATACCTTGCTGTCACTTTATTATGAGTTGATTTTTTTTAGAATATAAAAATTAATTTAGTCTATAGCTTATAAGTCAATTAAATCACATGGTTTTTGATTCATGTGAAAAATGATACATGATATTTTCATTGGCAACTTCTTTGTCACTCATATTATTATTCATCCTTTCTTTTCTTCATCATAAGAAGGTGTTTCGTAGACTTTCTTGAAACTGCTTCTTCTTTATTTAAAACATAGGCGTTTATGCTTAAACCAATGAGATTATGTCATAAAATGTTAATTTGAAAAGAAAAACTTCGTTGCCGTTGTAATGTAATCAACATTCACATTATTACAATATTCACCTAATTCCTCCAAATTGAGATAACAGCCCTCGTTACAGTACTTATTTTATGCTTCTTTGCCTTGGCTGGATTCATACTATTCTATGGTATATTCATCATTTTTATTTTTTACGTGTGATATAATAAGGGTAAAATATTTTTCGAATGAGTTCCGTCCCCTTTTTCATTCGCGGAAAGCAATATATGCATTTGTAGTCATAAAATGGAATTCTCCACTATAAATATACGTATTACCATGTCTGCTATTAATCTTCCTTTCATATCCTCAACATTTTCAAATATGAATGTTTTTTCATGGATCATACAATTTTCACTGAAAGCCATTATCGAACAAACTACTGTTCTTTTAATAAATACTTAAATTCAACTGTCTTTCAGTAGAGCCAATTGAGCAAGCTCTCCTAGTAAACCGAACACATATTAAATAATCATGCATTATCATATATCCTTACATTATTATTATTATTATTATGAAACTACATGTAGAATGTTTTTGAAACTTTTTGTAGAAACGTGTAGAAAAGTTGCTTAGACAAATCTGGCTCTTACAATTGCGCCATATTATTTTTTGTGCCATGTGTGGAATGGTTTTTGATATCGGCGAAGTAGAGATGCATCTTCCTCTTCTAAAAGTGGCTCAGTAGCCCTCTTGTATCAGTGGTCCAGTATCCCAATCTAAATACATAGATTTGGCTTAGTAGCCCTCTTGTAAAAGTGGTTCAGTCCCCCTGCTCCAGTACCCCTCTTGTATCAATGTTGGTAAGGTGGGAATTCAGGATGACGTCATCAAAATATTTTAAAAACTTAGCACGGACATGAACCACTTTAACTGTAGAATGTTCTCTAATAATATATCTGCCACTTTATCCTAAAGTTCCAGACGTTTCTAGACTGCAGAATGTTTTTCGCGAGTTAGATGCCTATTGAATAAATAAACACATGGATTTTTAGTTAAAGACTTATCTATAAGGAAGCAATCAATTAAATTTTTATATAAACAAAACGGGATGTCATACATAGCCCTCTACCAAATTTCTGGGAGACTTTTGCGTAATGTAATGTGTAATTAAAAATAAGCTTGACCTTGTTCACGAAAAAATTGCGCAGTATCATTTGATGACGTCATTAGAAATATCCTAGAAACTAAGCACTACAGCTGTAGAATATCGGAATATCTTTATGGTATCTGATAATAACATATCTACCTCTTTGTTTCAAAGTTCTAGAAGATTCAACATTATAGAAACAATTTTTGACCTCTGAATTAAATTAGTTAGCTAGAAAGCAATAAATCATCCTCGATTTCTATAAACTATATTGTACAGTAGCTTTAGTGGATGATTGAAAAATTGAAAATATTCTATTATATTAATTTTATATTTTAAAAAAATTTTATTTTAAATCTTTGACGTGTAATATGCCAAATTGACCTTTCTACATAGGAGATGAAAAATGAGCATATATCTGTGAATAAAAAAGGTATGTGGCCTCATCTCAAATGTTAAGAGAGGTTGACGGACCCAGCATATAGAAAAAGAATGATTTTCGAACGTTGTGGTTCGACCAAGAAACCGAAATTTTGCGAGCAGTAAAAAGAAGTGATTACTAGAGAACGAAAGCAGAGTCTAATGAAATGTATGCAGACTTAGAGGGTCAGTGCATCAAATGTTTTCTAAAATCAACACTTTTAAACACGTCTGGATTTTATAACGAGTCCTCGCTCGCGCGCTACTGGACACCGGAATAAAGCGATAAGAATCCTGAGCACATAACCTACCATAAGAAATGCTTCAGTCTTTTAGATACTATCTCACCTGTATTATTCGATTGGCTTAAAATATTTTCTAACTTAAATTTTTGTCATCTTCTTCTTTATCCTTGAGTTCTAGAAGATTCTACATTATAAGCAACACGTTTGCGATATAATTTTTTTGCAGTGCAAAATATAATGCGTCATGATAATAACCTTCATCTTGTTTACCAAAAAATTTCGCAGTTTAATTTGGCGTCTTCATCAAGAATGTTCTAGAAGAATGTTGAATGAATGTTGAATATATTATCCATAAGGAAGCAATAAATCAAATTTAGCTAGCCAAAACAGGATGTCATACATAGCCCTCCGTATCAAATTTCATCTGTATGCCTGCACCTTTTTGCGCATTAAGTAAATATTTTATCTGTAGGGAAGCAATAAATCATCCTTGAAATAACTATATGACGTAGTAGAAATTGCCAGGACGAAGCAAAATATAACCTTGAAAGTAGTTACGTGAAAAATTCTTGAGATATGAAATTACCTTGAACCTGTTGTTACATACATTTGGCTGGCACAAATGCGCAATATTACTCTGTGAGTTCATCAAAGAATGTTGCACGGGCTTTCAGAATGAAGAAAATATATGCATATCCACACTCCACCTTGTTAAAGTGGCTAAGAAACCCCCCAACTGATCCAGAACGCAGCCTACTCATCTACTCGTATTATTATAATTGCAACAGTTTACGTATTTGTTTTGCTTCTTTCAATAAATAAAATGTCATATTACTTAAGCATTACTTTACCATTATTTTACCATCACGCTGTAGCGTAATGCTTGCGTTCGGCCGATCTGTCAGGGTTGCTACGCTCGCGTAGCAAACTTCATTCTCGTTGGTAATCGACGCTGTATTCCGGTTGTTGTACAATCTATTATTTCAAATAAGCAGTTTGCTAACATGTAAACCCCATCCATATAGCATTCAAGTCTAAAATAAATATAATGTTTTAGGGACCTAACACGCTATTTTTTAAATATATTATTTTCGATTTTCAAACTTTTGTTTCTACATCCTATAGTCTACCCACACTAACATGTAATATTTACGAGTTTCTTGAGTGTTTTCTGGAGAAAATTTTTTTTTTTAATATTTCAATTTTAAGGAGTAAACTTTAAGGAGTAAAAGATGTTTTTGATTTTCAACTACAGAATAGGTTTATCTTTCGGGTTTAGCTTCCAGATTCAATTTTTAGCCATTTTTCAATTTCAATGTCCTTAAAATTAACAAAATTAGCGAATATATCGTTTAGGAAGTACTTGAAATTGCGGTAACATAGAATAGAATCTCTTTAAAGTCTTCTTGTTTTCTAATAAATTAAATTTCTGTTTAGTATTGTTGAAAAATGAATTTAAACTTCGTGATAAAAATGAGGAAAAGGGTCAGAACTCTCCAGTTTTGGTATTTTAGAGGAGTTTTAACATTTAAGAGGCGAAATAGGAAAAAAGGGGGATTAGGTAAAAAAGGGGACGGACTGTGATCCCCGAAAAAGGCGACTAGGATTTTTTCAAATTATGGGAATTGCATACTATAGAACTTACTTCTAAAGCGTTTTTTTGTCACGAATTCCAAATATTGTATCAAAAGTTAGAAATTCAAAATCGCGGAAGCAATATGACGACAGTTTTTAAAAATTATGCGGTTTGTATAAAACTCATTGTTTAAGAGTTAAATTGTGAATTGTTGATCCTAAATTTCGACCGCAGAATTAAAAAAAAAGTATGTGTTTGGTACAAAACACATTTTTAAGGGGTTTCAGATTCACAGATTCCAAATACTGCATCAAAGTTTTTAAATAAACTGGAACGCCATTTTGAGTCGGTGATTTTGAGTTTTTGATTTTCTATACAATGTTTCAAATGTTAGGCTCAGAAAACCCCCATAAACTAATTTTTATACGAATTCTGCTAGTCACCATTATCGATTCGCCGTTTTCAATTTTTAATACAATATTTTGTATCTGTAACTCGAAAAACCTATAAAAATGAGTTTTATATAAATCGCAAATTTTTTTTTACAAACGATGACATAAGTGAGCATAATTATAAGTTTAAAATAAACCGACGGCATTACCTGCGCGGCAAATCTCGACTCGGGAAGCGTCTGGACGCTGAGTCATTTCGAGCGCAGCAATCGGATGGTTGACCATATGCGACGTTCGACCAGGTTGTATGTTCGCTACGTTTGATACATTTTATCAGAATCTAATTAAATTCTGCCATAGAACTTTTCAAGATTTAATTCAGCACTGACTTATCTCGAAAATGCATTCCCATTTTTTCTTTAAATAGAAAATTCGATTTTTCAAATGAATATGTTAGGAGCATATTATTTGTTACTTCTAAAAATTAATAGACACTTACGGCATGGTACTCTCATATTTAAAATTCGTGAACTGGTTAACAAATATACTTTTAATCATGCGTCTGATGGATTTATGTGCGTTGTTTCAGTTTAATTTCTTTACTTACTTATTTTTCCTTCTTTTTTACGTTTTCGGTTACTGTATACACCCAATGTATCCCCACATTTTCTTTTCTGGCTGCTTTCTACCTGTTGCATGAGATTTAAGTGGAATGCAAAAAGAAAGGCAAAGATGTAGGGAAAATATCTGGTTGAGGTACTAAATGCAGACCCTGGACCAGATAGTCGTGCAGAATGTATCGGTTACACTTGTCCTCGGGCTTTAAAAAGAAGTCCTGAAAAAATGTATTAATAACGAATTGTGTAATTGTTTTGAAACTGAATTTTTTTATGTAATTGAATTATATGATTTCTTAAATTACCGCAAAATGGGCCTAAGCGCCGAGTGTGATGTAAACCAGCTCACACGCAACTTTATTTTTCATAAATAATTAGCTCTTTTATCGAATAACACATTTTAAGATTAGCGAATGTTTTATTTTTCATCAAATGTTGAAATTTACATTAAATCTTGTTTGGTGCAGTTTTGTTAGTTATAACCAATAAAAAGTGGATTCGTATTGTATTACGTTTTACTTAAGAATAAATCTTGTTCTTTATGAATACGAGCCGCGTAGCCCTAGTATACGGTTTCCTATATAATTAAATTTATAAACTAAAATATTAAAATTTTCATGATACATATGCAAAAAAAAATTTTCTCATTTAAAAAAATAATACAAAAAGTGAAAATTCACTCTCCTCAAATTCACGTTGTTTACCATATTTTTCTATGGCTATATAATAATTAGAGCGAAAAATTCAAATTCACTTGATAATTTTATTTTTTCCAGATTTGATTCGTGGAGCTACTGTATTTGTAGAACATCCAAACGTTTGGCCAAGTTCGGGTCAAGCTGTTGGGACAGGAATGGATTTGAGTGTTAACGTAAAGTGCACTTCTGGCTACGCTACAAAAAATGTTTTAAGTCTTGGACCAGAGAAAATTCCTTGTAGATATAGCAATGGATTAAGCTACTCCCAAGAAACTTGTATATCGAACTGCAGAAAAGCCCATGTCAAGAAGCATTGTGACTGCAATCCTTCTTATTTCTTTCCTAGTGGTATTTTTCACATATTGCTGAATTTGAAAGTGGTTTAGAGCCTATATAGAACAAGCGGCAATGAAATACATGAAATATAACTTTTTTCTTTTAGGAGGTGCTCGTGATTGCAATATCAAGGATTTCATATGTTTAATGGAGCATAACGGTAATAACTAAACTCTGTACATATAATAGTTGCCAGATATCACAGAAAAAACTGGGGGTACGAAATGTTGCAGGTAATAGTTATTTCTGGGTAAAGTCGGCTAGGGTACAGGGTAAAGTCGATCAGGGTAATAGATGAGTGGGTAAAGTATAACTGACTTTACCCGACCCTACCGGACCGAATGAACGGAACGGATACGCTACAGCGTGTCGCTATATTATCCATATCGTATCCACTCCGTATCATGCAAGAAAAACTCATTAAAAAGGGAAGATGAACATTTAACTTGTTGAGATTCAACGATTCTCCACCATTTTTAAAGTCTAAAAGCTAAGGGGCGCTTCAGCGCCTCGAAACTGACGCGGATGCAAGAAGAACTATTATTTGTTTAAATCAAATAAATACGTTCTTTAATTTAAGTATAAGACGTTTAAACAAAACTATTGTTTGACTTAATGAAACCGTTTATTTGAATCAAACAAATAGTATCAAACAAATAATTTGTTTTATTTAATGAGTTTCAATATCTTCCATATATTGAAATTAAATAAATGTTTTGTTAATTGAAATAAAGAAGGTGTGTTGAATCAAAAAAATGTATTCAAACAAATCTTTTTGTTTGAATCAAAAAAATCGTTTTCTCAGTGCAGCCCACGTTGTCGATAGGTATTATATTTTTTTAAAGTTTTTATCGTTGCAAGAAAAACTATTGCAATTACTCCGTGACCTTCTAACGCAAAATTTCACGTAGAATCCGAATTCCAACAAGTTAAATGTTCATCTTCCCTTTTTAATGAGTTTTTCTTGTATGATACGGAGAGGATACGATGTGGATACTATAAAGATACGCTGTAGCGTATCCGTTCCGTTCATTTGGTCCGCCAGGGGAGATGAGGGTAACAACGGCGAAGTGTCACTTGCTGACATTACATTTACATAAGTAGCAATACAAAACAAATTATTGTATATTTCCGGGTAAAAAACACTCCAAAAAGATTATATTTGACAATCATTAGCGAATTAATCGCAGAATGGTCGACTTATCACACTTTATTCGCTCAAATAAATTTGACAGCAGCCACAGCCCTAATAGCACGGAACGTTGCAGGAACGTTCTTGGAACGTTCCGCGGGCACCTTCGG
>CAKNWT010196074.1:0-11611 GCA_932066315.1 Andricus coriarius
TAGTTGAAAATTCATCTTTTTTGTTTAAAATTCAACTATTCTAGTTACATATTCATCATTTTAGTTGAGAAATTCACTAGTTACGTGAAAAATTAATTTTTTCAACAGAACATTTAACTGTTCCATTGTTGGTTGAAAATTAATCTTTTTTAGTTGAAAATTTAACTGCTTCCTTGAAAAGTCATTTATTTTGTTGAAAGTCGTCTTTTTTGGTATATTTTGTTTGTTTTTTAGTTGAAAATTTAACTGCTGTAGTTAAAGATTGATAATTTTAGTTAAAAATTATTTTGATGTTGTTTAAAATTCAACGATTCCAGTTGAAGATTCATAATTTTTTGTTGAAAATTCATCAGTTTGGTGAAAAATTAATTTTTTCAACTGAAAATTTAACTCTTCCATTTTTGGTTGAAAATTAATCTTTTTTAGTTGAAAATTTAACTGCTTCCTTGAAAAGTCATTTATTTTGTTGAAAGTCGTCTTTTTTGGTATATTTTGTTTGTTTTTTAGTTGAAAATTTAACTGCTGTAGTTAAAGATTGATAATTTTAGTTAAAAATTATTTTGATGTTGTTTAAAATTCAACGATTCCAGTTGAAGATTCATAATTTTTTGTTGAAAATTCATCAGTTTGGTGAAAAATTAATTTTTTCAACTGAAAATTTAACTGTTTCATTTTTGGTTGAAAATTAATCTTTTTTAGTTGAAAATTTAACTTCTTTCTTGAAAAGTCATTTATTTGGTTGAATGTTGTATTTTTTGGTAAATTTTGTTTGTTTTTTGGTTACAAATTTAACTACTCTAGTTAAAGATTGATAATTTTAGTTAAAAATTATTTTGATGTTGTTTAAAATTCAACGATTCCAGTTGAAGATTCATAATTTTTAGTTGAAAATTCATCAGTTTGGTGAAAAAATAATTTTTTCAACTGAAAATTTAACTGTTCCATTTTTGGTTGAAAACTGCTTTTTTTCATATCACTCTGAATGGATTTTCAACGATTTAAGTATATCCAGTTTTTAAAAATTCGTGAGAAAATTACCCTATTTCCCCTTTTTTGAGCTCCCTTTGCGCTGTGATCCCTGTTATGCGCAATTTTTATATATATATGTTAAAATCTTTGAATCTTTGAACTCCGTTGTATACTCAAACTCGTAAATTATTATTTACATAAAATCGTGAATATATATATTTTTAAATTAAGAAGGGAAAGATTTGCGAATGATAATTTCATGTTGGTTCAGGGAATTTTCCAAAATATGTAATTATAATTCTAAGTTATACCTGGATTTAAAATGAAGTTAATGAAATATAATTCTGACTTGGAATAGTGAATTTTCGAGAAAAATGATAATTTTGAGTTGGAACAGGAATTTTTCCGAAGCAATTGTATGTAATTGAAGAGTGGCAGTACGGAACTAGATAACCAACAATATGGGAATTTTGCAAATGAGCGAAAAAACCTTCTGTAAAATCGCAAACATTATTTATAGATAGAACGAATGTTCACTCCTAAACCGAAATGTTTTTACATGGAGGCCACAAAAGTTTCATTAAAAAAAGTTATCCAGGTTCGAGGAAATAGATGTAGAAGTTGAGAATCTCAAAGTTACACTAACCTAAAATTGGACCAGGCTTGACTGCCGATTACGATAAAAAATTCAATTGTCAGTATAAAATTAAAATAAAATCATGCTTTTGAGATATTAAGTTTCTAAATATGGGTAAACAAAGTTTGATGTAAAAAAGTTAGCCAATTTCGAGAAAATCGACTGAGAGTTTCGAGATTAAAATTTGATGGGTTTTCAAAATCGGCTTGGGATAACGATTAAAAAACGAATTGTAAAGTTTTTGTAAAATAGAAACTTCTTCCCGAGATATGAGCATGCTGGTGAACACATTGTGTTTTATGGCGCTTACTTTATTTTAAAAGCTCATTCTTTACGTAAAACCTTCTTAGCATAGATGCTGCAAAACAAGGTAAGCGTCATTTTAAATTTCTAACGTGTGTTAGAAATTTAAAGAGGCGCTTAAAAAAAAGTTTTTTAAAATGTAAATTTGACTATTTTTTTAATTCATACTAGCATAAAAGAGAACTTTACTAAATATGCTAACAATATCTTAAAAGTTAAATTTCAAATATGCAATAGTTTTGTACGGCAAATCATAAACGCGTTTACCTTTATTATGAAAAATTTACTGTTTGGCACTTACTGCTTTTTGACCGGGCACACCCGAATTATTCTATTAAGAACTAGAATATGCTACCGTATGTGGTGAAAATTTAATTTTTTTAACTTACAGAATTATTTATTATAATTAATTTAAGTTATTTAAATTTAAAATATTATTAATAATCAAATGAATCTGTATAATATTGAAGCACTTAAATAAATTATTTATAAGTAAATAAAGTACAAAATGAAAAAAAAACAATATATCGTAACACAAATATAACAAAATATAAGTGCAACAAGTTTCAAGTGCTGAAAACTGTAATCCTTTAAAAATAAATGAATTAAAAAAAATTAGAAGTTATTATCTAGTATACAATGTATAGCAATTTAAAAAAGAAGTATTACAAGGTGAATACTGTTTAATTGAAATGTATAAAGTTAAATGAGTAAAAAATAGAATATTCCAAGTTTTTCAACTGCGTTGAGCAGTCTCCAATTTCATTTATAAACATTACCAATACAACATTAACAAATGCTTATTTAAAGGATTTCAACATAAAATATTTCAGATTGAAATAAAACTTTATATCTGAAATATGTTTTCAGACGAAATGACAAATCTTGGAAATAAATATTTAATTATAATTATGAGTATCACGATTTAATTATTAATGACGGTATTTTTCAAAAGAGATAATATTCTTGATTATGAGAACGATTTTTAACATATAAAAATGGTTTATTTAACCAACGACCCAAATATATCCTAAAAATAAATTATATGGCAGAAATCATTAAACAATCATTTAACATTATTTAAAAATATAAAATTACTTATAAAAAGATTATTTCTTCTTTTATACCTGTACAAATAAATGTTTAATCTTTCCTCTATTTTTCGCCTTTTTCGTGAACAAATTTCTGAATTGGATCGGAGAATGTTAAAAAAAATTATAATGCAGGTCTGGAACAAGGAAATTTCTAAAAGAATTATAATTCGGATTTGGAATAGTGAATTTTCTAACACAATAACAATTTTTATTTGGAACGGGGAATTTTAGAAAAGAATTATGATTCTGATTTGAAACAGGGAATTTTCGAAAAAAACTATAATTCTCACATGGAACAGAAAATTTTCCGTAAGAATTAAAATTCTGAGTTAGGACATAGAAATTTCAAAAAGATGTATAATTATCAGACCAGGAAAATGAAAAATTGACCCGGAAATAACCGGGAATTCAAAAGCATCGGTCTGGTAAATACTCTGTAAATCTAGAATTCTTTCAATATACATATATCGTAGTTATCGCAGAATAAGAAGAAAAGATTCTACAATATCCGTATATATATCTACAGTAGCGACTCACATTAGGTATATATAAGTTAGTTTCATATTTATCCCAGCTGCGGCTAAAGTTCTCGGCATTTCCAATTCTTTGAAAGGAGGCAGAGTTTTCTTTCTTACTTGTTCTGCATATGCTTTCATTTCTTGTCCACTTTTTGAAACAAAACCTTGACTGTTCTTTGGTTACCTGCTGACACAGATCTTCGATGTTCCCAGACAAACTTTCAGCATTAAACTTTCTAACAATGGCAACTGAACGTTGTCTGAAGATGCTTTCATGAACTTTGTCATGATTAATATTTTCATTACTCGGCTATAAACAAATTTTCAAACTTTTCAAATTTCGAGTCTTCAACTTTAAACTTTTTGAACTCCAAGTGCGCCAAGCTTCTGCTCTTTGAAAGTTGAGAAGAAACTTGAGTTTCATTCATTTTCATAATATAATTATGTTAAAATTGTTAATTTGGTGAAAAAAATCTTCCAACATGAAGAATTTCCCGTTAATAGGGATGTGTTTAGAAGATAATATAATTTAATTAGGGAGAGAGTGAGAGAGAGTATCATAAATCTGCTCTAGAACTTCAAATGCTTCAGTTTCAATTAGCGATCATAAAACGTTTGTACTTTAGGTCAAAGTGGAGTACCTATGCAATTTACGGTACGATGATCAGAGAAAATTAGAGCGAGAATTGATTAGCGTGCTTTAATTTGTTTAATTCAAGGGCTTTCATTTAGTTTCGATTAACATCTACATCCGTTTTCCAATGGCGTATTTTGTGCTACAATAGTGAAACTATTTTATCTCACATAATAAAAGCATTAATACCAATATTCTTTCAATTAAAATATTTTGTTTTCTTGCAAAAATTAGTTTGATTCTAAAAAAATCTGTAATCATAATTTTTATGGTTGTAAAAGATTGATAAAAAGTTAAATTAGATAGATTCAGACTTGGTGATCTCCGAATGAAAAATCGAGGGTATTTTGAAGGGATTTTTAATTAATTATTGATGCAGTGGGTGTTTCTTCCGGATCCGAATATAAGGTCGAAACTGGTTCTGCCGCCTCCTGTCAAGATAGACTACAGAGCTGCTTGCTTTTGCCACCAGGAACTTGTCGATATTGGTTACGTTTGCTCCGTGTGTCTTTCCAGTAAGAACATATTTCATCTCAAGGAGTCGAAAACAAATTAGAATATTTAAGTATCAATTTTTTTCTTTCAGTTTTCTGCAAATTCAGTCCGATCTGCACCACATGCCAGTGAGTAAATAATGAAAAAATATTTGTTGTTCTAAGGGGATGTTTTATCCAAAAAGTAGCGTTGTAAATTAAAATCCGCAATTATTAATTACAGCCAAATTAAAATCTTCACAATTGTTACGTTTTCAATTTGAAATATATCGCCTGTAAATTACTGCCAACTAAATAAAATCCAAATCCTTTAGTTTAATAATAACTTCTATTTTTTACAGCACTGTTTTCAAGATGCCAGGTGCGATGTCAATGAAGGTGAAGAAAAAAAAGAAAAACCTCGATATTATACAATAACAGTATTAATTATTAGACGTTTTAATTCACATTTATAAAGAACTGCAGTAACTTATAATGTAAATAATACCGTATAGCAATAAATTAATTTAAAATAGGTATATGAATGAAGTATTAATTAAAAAATTTCCTCTATTAGTTTCTTTTTAGAATGGTCTTTGCTCTAAGTTAGATTGAGGACTAAAAGCTGAATTTATTAAGACGAAATCACACCTTTCTCATTAAGGGTCACTGACAACTGCGAAATGGAAATTAAGCGCTGAATGAAAAGGATTTAATTAAAAGTATATGATGGTGACTTTATGAAACAGTAGATAAGTTATGAGATGTTCTACAATTTTTCGCTTTTCTTGACATGATCTTAAAAGTTCTGTCGCTGAAAATTCATTCTGTCTGCTTGTCGACCAAGTATTCCCCAAGGCGTCGACTAATTAGTCGACGTCTTGAGCTTTCGTCTCTTGTGCGATCGTCGCGAATTAAATTTTACGCTAGCGTTTTTCAGCACAGCGCGTAAAACTCTCCTCCGATTTTAATATTCTAAAATGTACTCTTTCATACAAAAAAATATTCTTATTTTTTTTTCAGTTATTGACAATTTTTTCTTGTCACGTTTAGTCGATCATTTTATATTTTTCCAGTGTTTGACACGTTCTCAGTCTAAAGTAAGGCGTTAAGGTTATCATTACATTTTTAAATTAAATTTTGAATTTAGACCGTTTTTTATTTTCTCATTCGAAAATTATTATGCTTAACGTTACGTAAAATAAAAGGATTTTACATTAAAAATCTGTAAAGTGATTTCATTTTCTTTTGATGAAACTTGGTTTTTAAAAAGTCCATCACTCAAATCTAACGAAGTATTTTAACAATAAGAATGGATCCTGCTACGGTGATCAATAACAGTGTAAATGAACATTTTAGTTATTGTTTTATTGCTCGTGGTTTTATCAAAGGCATCCCATTTATCTGATATAATTTCCCATATAAAAATACCATATATTATAAAAATCCTTATTATGGGATTTTTAAGAATTTGTTGTATGGGGGAAAAAATGATTTTTTTGTGCACTCTTTTTGATTGCGAATAAGCAAATTAAAAAGTGAAAAAGAGTTTAATTCAAATTATAATTTTATGAAGATGACTAATACGAATCATTCTTTTCACTTTTTGTATTTGTCCATTTATTTACAAAAAAATTTGAAAAGTCTGTTCGCTTATTTCTTTAGTGAACATTGATCAAACGATAAAAAATATTTTTAGGTTTCGAACAAGTTTTTTCGATCATTTATTTCATTATTTTCTTGATTTAGGAGTTTTTACTGACTTGCAAGTACTATCTAAGTTTTGTAAACATATTTGTTTAATTTTAATAAGAAAAATAATTTTTTTCCTGTTTTTAAATGTATTATTTTTCTTATTTAGGGTATCTACTCACCTGGTCAACCTGGAGAAACTGGAAATGTCAGGGAATTTTTTTGGTTATTGAAAGTTAGGGAAAAGCCAGGAATTTTTTTTTATGTCCGGGAATTTTTAAACAAAAGTAACGCGTTCTGTCCAAAAATTGAGCTGCCTGATCGACTAAGGGCACACAAATGTTTTCGGCGCGAGCGCAAATGAACCCGGACAGAACAAAAAGAAGAAATCTGAAAATATTGTTTTACTGAATTCAAGGAAATTTCTTACAATAATTGAATTTCCAAAAATTAATGTTCTAAACAAATTTTGAAAACTAGGAGAAGTCATCCTGCTCGAGCCGAAAAAATGTATGTGCCCTTATTCGACCCAGGCAGCTCAATTGTGCAACGAAAATGTGTAGATGTAATTTAGGTGTACAATTTTATCAATGAAGATTTTATTTTATCTTGCGTCGCTTTTCAAAAAATTTAATTTTTAATATTTTTTACGATCAAAACAGTAAATACGCGTTCTGTCAAAAAATGATTAATAACAAATTTGTAGATCTTTCATTGCGTTTTCTGGGCAAGGCGTTAGTAGATTTTTCTTATTAATATCACATTACAGTACTTCTCTAACTTTCATATTTATAAGTTCGGAGCTTCGCTGTGCTGAGATATAAGTTATAAGTGGTAATCTCCGCTTATAAGTTGTAAGGATTTGAGCAAATGATTTGTACCTTGTACGACTGTCGGTTATCTTCGCGAGGCTGTAACTTTCAAAGTTATATAACCATCTCGCCGGAACTTATAACAGGCATGTATTACGTCAGGCAATGATTAATTATTTTGAATTTAAATTAGCGAAGCACTGGTATCAAAACTTACGGGGTTGTTAAATTATTCTGCACAGTAAATTACAATTTCAGAGCGAAGCATCCTAGTTTAAAAACAAAAGTGATTTAAGATGAATCAAGAGGAAAAAAAACGCACTAAAATTCACTTTCTTAGACTAATTTTTCCCCAGGTGAATATCGTTTGCTTTAGAGGCCAGCCATAAATTACATCACAACTTTTTTGTTCAAGCGGGCGGGGTAGAGAAAAGGTTAAGATCTGTTACATGAGAGAGGGAGAGGAGGGGGCTAAATCGATAGTGTCACGTAATATTTTAAACAAATTAAGCATAATAAAGGATGGTAATAATGTTATAAAAACTTTATACCGGCATCATTAAATTGGTATTTTTTTTAATCATTCAGTAAAAAAATTATCCATAAAAACACATTTTTTTCACAATTTTGGAAATTACTATATTACCCGCAAAATCATCCAACATTTAAAAAATTTATCGGGTTAAGTGTGTTGGAATAAAAGTTGAGTTGCCTTATTTTACTCCATAAACGCTAGAATTACATCTTTTTTAGATAATTACGGTCTATTCCTGGCTTGAATCAAATCTGTTTTTGGAGTGAAAAATTGGCGAATTTTAATAGTTTTTGTGTAAAACGTTTTGTTCATTATTATAACATTGACATTAGCCAATTGTTCACTCCGAATTAAGATTTGATTCAAAACAGTGACAGGCCTTAATTATCTTCAAAATATGTAATTCTCGAATTTATGGAGTAAAATGAGGCAATTCATTTTTCCAAATATTTCAAAGGATTTTAAAGAAATTTCAACTGATTTAATGGGATTTTAAAATCTTTCAAACGATTTAGAAATTTAAAAGGATTTTAAATGATCTCAATACTTATTTAATGAATTTTGCATGGAACTTCAAATATTTCAACGGATTTCAAGGAATATCATAAGATTTTGTCATTTCACGGGATTTCATAATCTTTTAATGAAATTCAAAAGAATTTATTTCCAAGAATTGAGGAATTTCAAAGATTTTAAGATATTTTCAAACATTTCAAGGTATTTTCAAATATTGAAAATTTTTAAAAAGATTTGAAAGAATTGAGGATATTTTACAAAATTTCCAAGGAATTTTTAAGAACTTTGAAAAATTTCAAGAGATTTAAAAAGATTTCAAAGTGTTGGATCGGGGTGTTTGTGGAGGCCCACCGACAGGTTCGTCGTCCGTCTCTCCCTCTCTTCCATCCCCACTCCTGCTCCAACTCTCGGAATGTTCACTCTCTTCCGTGGAGAGAGTCTCGACGTAGTCAGTACGTGTGTAGCTTTCGAGCAGTCATTCAACGGAACACCCCAACATTGGTCCTTCGAGCCGGATACTATACCTGCGACACCAGCTTGTTGCATCTGGACAGACGACTCTTCGTACTTCCGACGACGGCTACCCGAGCCCGAAGCTGACAGCCTATGCAGCAGACGCCCTCAACGTTCTGTTTTCGGTCAACCACCTACGAGCCCATCCGGAGGTCGCCATGGACCCAGCCACTGAAGAAGCGAGTAAGTTTGCTAAAAATCTTAATTAATTCCGCCTCAGAAGCTACGCCCTCTGCCTTCTGTCTAGCTCATCGCTTCAGGAGGTACGGCCCCTGGCTTTGGCGCACCGTACAGAAGCTACGCCCTCTGTCTTCTGTCTAGAGCATCGCTTCAGGAGATACGGCCTCTGGCTCAGTACAGGAACTACGCCCCCTGTCTTCTGTTCAGCGCATCGCTTCAGGAGATACGGCCCCTGGTTCAGTACAGAGACTTCCGTCTCGTGTTCTTTTTCCTCTCTTCACACAGATGTAAGCCGACTCAGGACGCCGCCGCGCACTAGGCGTCGTGCTGCGCAAAGCTGCCCGGAAGATCCTTGACCGGCCCTGCGAGGAATTGACTGACGGCCTGGCACTCAGCTGCCTCGGGATGGTGGATGAGTATTGGAGGGACTTCTCGAGTAACCATGTGAAGCTGCTTCAATACCCGGAGACACAGGACAGCGATTACTCCCTCGACGACGAATACGCGGCGGCCGAGGACATTTACACCGCGCCAAGGGTCGTCTGTACGATGTGCAGGCTTTCCGCGTGACCGGGTCTGCCTACATCGGAGCTTCAGCTTCAGTTTCCAGCACCAGGGGATCAGCCAGATTGCCGGAGATTGAGCTACCTCAGTTCAGCTGTCGACGACAAGACTGGGAGTCCTTCCGAGACCTCTTTCACGCACCCCGATCAACGGACCGAACTACGCCATCTCCACCTCAAGGCCATCTTTAACATGAAGGCTCTAAACGAATAGTCAGCAGCAGGAACCCAGAGGCTCCTGGACGAGCTGGAACGACACCGCAGTCAACTTGCATCTCTCGGCCGTCCAGTCGCTCAATGGGACGATTGGTTCGTCACAGCGGCGAGCCGCAAAATGGACTCCAGCACAAAGCGCGGTTGGGAGGAGATTAGACCAGCTGAGAGTACCTCATCATCGGCCGCGAGGGTCTTCTAGACATACGACCAGCTCACCACCTACCTTCAGCAGCAGTGTCTGATGGTGCAGTCGATTACAACAGGCCGCGCCTCCGCAGTCACGGATCTTCATCGAGCCCAAGGGAACTGCCGTGCCTTCAGAAGCTTCGTGAAGTCCACAGCTGCAACCGGTCCCTGCCCCGATTGCACAGAATAACACTACCTTGCCCGCTGCGAGGCATTCAGAGGCCTTACCACGCTCTGCTTCAATTGCCTGAGGGAAAATCACAGCGCAAGGAACTGCGCATCGTCTTCATCGTGCAGAACGTGTGGCGGGTAGCACCACACGCTGGTTTACGAGGGCTACCACCACGGCTCCTCCCACCGACGACAGTTCGTTCCCGCAGTGGTCCGAATGCGAAGAAAACATGCAGCCACAGGCATGACTAGCCGTCCTGCCAACGGCCTTGGTCACCCTGTGGGACGGATGACGCCGAAGGGAGAAGCTTTGGGCCCTGCTGAACCCATGCTCAGAGACCACTCTCGTCAACATGGACATCGCAAACGACTAAACGATGGTCTCGAGCGAACCAACATCCGACAGATCCGGGTCCGACTCCAGTACATCCACCTCCAGCGGATCCTGTGGAGCTCCGAAATCCCAGCAGTTCACTACGGCTCGCTCCGGGCACGGTGGTTGCTAAGATGCTGATTCAAGACCTATAGAGAGCCAAACCCGACTAGGACACGCGCGTGCCTGAGCCCTGGGCCCGGAAGTGGACAAGATCATCATCCCACGCTGGATTCGACAGCATCAATCAGGACGGATCGAGCTGCATGCCTTCGCGGATGCGAGCCGTCGAGCAACAGCCGCAGCACTGTACTCCAGAACCACCGACCACGACGCAGGGAATGCTATGATCTTCCTCCTCTAGACAAAGACCAAGTTGTCGCCCATTAGAAGCCTCTTCCCGCCAAAGAGGGCCACTGCCCGGATGACAATCCCGCGACTTAAGCTGAGAGCCGCTCTTCTGGCAGCCAAGCTTCTCCACTCCGCAGCCGCAAACTTGGACATCCCCCTGACCGATGGTCATCGATAATGCTGCTTTGGCTTCACTTCGATGCCCCGACCAACCAGAGAGAACCCGGCTGATATCGCCACCAGAGGCACTGTCATCTCAGACCTCTTTTAATCCAGCCTATGGTGGGACGGACCCGTCTGGTTGAAGGAAGACAACGCCGCCTTGCACACTCACGACTGGACACCATCGAGTTCTACACCCAAACCACCCACCGAGCCAAGCAATCTGGGATGCGCTGTCGTCGAGGCGGCGCCATCCGACGAGCATCCAGCCGACAAATTCTCGAGCCTGAACTGACTCCTTAGAGGCATGGCGCGTGGCAGACGAGGACTTCGCCAACGGATAGATCCACGCGCAACTCCAGCGGGTTCAGCCAATCCACCATGACAGCGTGCTGAGAGGACTCGCGCCCATTATCGACGACACCGGCGATGAGAAGCACCCGATCATCTTGGACAGACGCAGCCACCTTGCTCGGCTTATCATCGACTGGCCCATTCGATATCTTTGCAATAAAGAGCCGTGGAGTGAGGACCACCAAGGTCTATGTCGCCCTTTTCGTTTGCCTGGCCACCAAGGCCGTACACCTGGAGCTCGCGGGACACCTCACGACGCAGAGCTTCCTCGGAGGACTCGACCGCTTCACCGATCGACGCGGACAACCCCAAGAGATGTGGAGCGACAACGGCACAACGTTCCACGGGGCAAACACCGA
>CAKNWT010196080.1:0-11554 GCA_932066315.1 Andricus coriarius
GATAGAAACAGGGAGATCGCTAAAGAGTCGCGTATTCTCCTTCTTGCATCACATTAATACCCGTATTTTGTCTACAATATGCTTCTTGATTGTCAGCCGGTTTGACTCGCTCAGTGTGTGATTCAAGATCCTCAGTTCTTGGGCGAACTTTCGAACCCTTTCCGTGAACGGTCTACCAGATGTTATGTAGTCAATCACACATTGAACACGGGACGCATTCTGTCTTGCCCATCCAATCTTCTTGTTCAGTTGATGCAAGCATCTTTTGGTCTGTAAATCCATCTTCGGTTTGAGCCTTCGACTTGAATCAGCCAAAGCTCTCGCAGCACCATGAACTGAGCAATTGATGGTCCAGAGGTCGTACTCTTGCGAGATTTCTCCATGAAGGGGGCATTCATTTCAGGCAGATATTGGGGATTAAGAGGAACTTGCATTTCAATGTTCCTTCTTGTCCTGAAATCGTGATCATCTCTCAGAAGGTGCCTGCTTTTCGCGGTTGGTCTTAATGTTGCTTCCTCATCTTTGGCTGCAGCTTGATAAAGCAGCGATTCGGAAAGCGCTCCGCGTACACGGAAAAAATTAGTTGTTGAAATTTGAAATGACTAAGTCAACCACTCTAGGATAGGACCAAACGTATGTCATAAACTGAAAGTATCGTCATTAGAGACGTTGATTGATACATATTTAAAAAGTAGCAAGAATCGTAGAAAGTACAAAAGACTTTCAATGAAAATGTGAAGACCAGACGAACAGAGGTCTTGATACACACATAGACTAATGTTTCGGATCCAGTCAATGAAACTTTCGATGACTCCAATGAGTTTTTAGAAGACAGTGTTGTTAAATTTAAAAAAATTATTTCCTGGTTTTATTTCATGATATTATAGTTACCCACATAGACTTATGCTTGAGTTATGTTTATTTTTACACAGTCGAACACTGCACACACACACATATATTTGACCCTATGAAAAATCATAAGCCTCATAAGCCACAGCTCAAAGCAGTTGAAATTAAATATTTTTTTAACTCTTTTTTCTCAATCATTTTTTTATTATCATGCGACATCTTGTAGATGTAAAATAAATTAACTGCTAACTGCTAACGCCCATTAAAATTTTTAAGATTTCGTAGCCCCGGACTGAAACCCTTAAATTTTTTTTTTCAAAATCTTTATTTTATTTTTTTTTCAACCATTTTTTTGTTTCCTAATTTTTCTTCCATTTTTTTCTAAAATCTTTTTTTCGAAAATTTCTTACCAAACATTTTTTTAAACAATTTTTTTCAAACAATTTTTTTTTGGCGCCCACTTTAAATAATTTTTCTTCGTGTAATATTTTATTTTTACGCGTTTTATGCATCTCTTGTCCAGAGTCGGATGGAACGTACTTTCACGGTCTTTTTGAAACCAGGAACCATCGTTTGTCCGACGGCCGGCCCATGTTTGGGCCAAAGTTTGACCGACCATCGGGTGCACCAAGGTGACCCACTGCTGTATACAGAGTCGGAGCGACCGCATTCTTGCGGTGGTACCGACCAATCTGCCACAGTTTATCCGATTGTAGGCCCAAAGTTGGGCCGACAGTCGGCTTCGATACGAGATCAGTTCAAGCTAAGAAGACCCAGGCGCAGTCTACAAGTCACCCTTGAGTTGATTCGTCCACTCAATGTGTTATATATATATATATATATATATATATATATATATATATATTCATCTTTCACTATCGATTTATAATTTATACACACAAATCTACCTGACTTTAGGATCGCTGTTTCACGTGGGTTTGGGATACTGAATTTAATGGAACCCTTTTAATGAAAAAATTGGTTAAAAATTCGGTTTTTTTTTTCTTCAAAAAATTCTTTCTACCACGAATTAATCTTTCAAATTTTAATATGCATTTATCACATGTAAATAATATTTTATGCGAGTATTTACTTATGACTACAAGAATACATCACTTATAAAGTTTATAAACAAAACCAGGTCGTTAGTCCCAATCTCTTGTAATAAAAAATCTTGATAATAATTTCTAGAAAATTGCAGCCAATGGCTTGTGCTTTTCTGGTATTTTAACTTATTATGAATGTTATCTATTAGTTATAGTCACGTAATACATGTTATACACGAATAAGGTTAGTTTGCGTAAAATTATTTTACTGAAGTTGATATTAAATTATTACTTTAATAAGCTCGAAGTTTCCTATGGTATTCTTTGGCCTTCTTGTTCATCTAGAAGTGAAATGCGGCCTGAATTTATAAGTGACTAAAGCAGCGTTTCACCCTATATTCTCTCCTCTTCTAATGTGAAATGAATTGATTATCAGTACTACGCACTATGTTGAGTACAAGGGTCGTTGGAATATTTTTTCCACATTTCGTACGAATTGCTTCATAGTTTTAATACAATTTCTCTCGAAACTGTATAAAAAGCGCATTTTACCGCATGGGCAAGTAAGTCTCTTAGTAATAACCTTTCATTACAAAAAATACGAATCAAAGCAAAAAAATCACGCCTGACCCTACCCTTGTAAGTTGTTTTTCGACTAGACTCTTTCGAACTTCGAGTTATGAATTTTTGCACACCGCTAGCTACAATCATAGAGAGTGATTGAAAATACTTAGCTGTTTTCTTTTCTTTTTAAGTAACCTTCACGAAATAGTATTATAGAAAAGTAATTATTGGGATTAATATTGGAAAAATGCTTGGAAAAATTATTGGCTGAATAATTTTCATAACGTCATTTAGAAGAAAGAAAGACAAGTATTGTGGACCAATATAATGCTCACATACTATAACACTGTTTTTATCTTGTGGTTACATTATTTGTTACATAAATATGATTTTCGATTCACGTAAGTATGCCAAAATTCAATGGCTCACGGAAGGGAAGAACGATAAATTAAATTCAGAACTATCAAATGGAACTATCATATCTTGTTTTCTGCTCACAGATAAATAGCCTGACTTTCACTTTAATGCAATGTTAGTATCTACAGTAAGTACTTCCTCCTCTCCATTCACAATTTAACTTTAAAGAGTAAAAATAAATATTTTAGACTTTTAACTGAAAAAATGCATATGAAGTCAATTTTGTAATCGGAATCACAATGCGTCAATAAATTTTGTAAAGCAACTTAGAATTTTTTCGCTTGTCGAACAAGCGGCATCGCAGACAGACTGGATGACAGATTTGGTCAAGTGCGAGCACTCGGTAACTTAGTAATTCTAATAAGATACGTTACATCAATTCGATATTCTTAAGTTACGAATATATCAATTCAATTTGAAGTTTGTGAGTTTCTCTACAATCAGACTCTTGTCAATTTGTAGCTTATCATGTCCTAATGAAACTCAGGTAGCTCGAGTAACTCGGCCTACAGTTTATACAATCAATTATTTCGGACAAGTGATTTAATCTTGCTGCGAGCGACGGCATCCTCTACAGATTGGAGTTTGAAAATTAAACGTATGGTCATGCGATTTCAAACTGAGTAGGAATGAAGTCGGTTCGAAACATTTTTCAGTTACTTGAGCTTAAACATTTCTGTAAGAGTTATTAAATTATTAAACGTAAACCATATTGAGGACATTTTTTCATTTAAATGGTTCTATATACATATCGTTTGTTTATTCAGTTTATTGTCTATTATCTACTATTCAAACCAATCACTATTTTAATTTCTCTCAAAAGGCGGAAAAAAATTCATAAGTCCTAAACTAGAATGCCTTTAACATTTTACATTTATTAGCAACACAAATTATATTAGCTAATATCGCCGCAAAAAATCTGTGAAGTTTTCTGAACAAAATGTTGTTTTCGAAATTGTTCTAAAAAATTTTTCTTTCGAGCTGTTAAACAAAATGCAAGTAAAAATTCTGTAAGTAGACCCACTGCTCAAAGACCTGTACTTTCACATGACCCCACAGCCAATAATACGTTGGAAAAAATTTGAAAAAATTCTGGTATGCTCTACAACATGTCTGGAATGCAGTGGAGATCTTAAAATTTAAAAATATTCAAAACTGTCGTTTTTGCAAGCATATTTGTGGAAGATTTTTATTTAGGAATTGGATAGAGCTATCGCGCCGTATAATGGCTTGACCTGCAGGGAAATGTCCACTGATTTTAATATTGTCCATGAAAGTAAATAAAAATTATATTTCAGCGATAAAAATCGAATTGAATAATCTTGAGTTTAATGAGGCAAGGTACGTGCCACAGTAGTAGAAAAAAGTATAGAAAAAAAAGGTGTAGGGAAAAAAGGGTAGAAAAAAAGTGGCAGGCAGAGGCTTTCCCCAGATGTGTCCATGACCCTCTCACGCTCAGCAGGGCCGTCTCAAAATGTTTAGGTGGGCTGTGCCCTTCTCTCCTGATACTAAATTTCAATATTATTATACAGTATCAAGCTTGCACACTAATTTTCTTTTATTTTGTTTATTTAATTTATTATATTTATCTCTTTACTATATTAGAATTGTCATTAATCAGGCGGATAAGTAGCTTCTGAAATGGGTGAAAAAAATCGGACCAAATTTCATTTCAACCGTTTTTTAAATAATTAGTTAAATTGTTATCTTTTTCAATTTTAATATTATTCTGTTTAGAATGGGTAAGTTGAGAATCTTTCACTTTAAAAGTTTTCCATTTCAGATCCTCATTTTTAAGTGTACATTTTAACTAAACGAATTTTAAAATCCAGCTTTCATAACCTAATTAATTAAAAATTAGAAGCGTTTGAAAACGAAGATTTTGGTTAGAAAATATTTTCACTTGACCAGCGGTACATATGAATTAATTAATGATTTTTCAAACTGAACGGTACTTTCAGAATTAAAAAGCTATTAATAGTTGATTTGACAAGCCGATTCGAAATCAGTTCAAAATTTTCGAATTTTCAGATTTCAACGTTAAAAATTAAACTTTTTTAATTGAAAAGTCTAATTATTGGAGCAAATCTAAATGCACGATTGAAACTTTGAAATATAATTACTGATTTTGAATGAACAGTCGGATATTTCTAAATATTAAGTGATTGTTTCATTTCTTAATATAAAATTTCAAACTGAATGCTTTTACAATGAAACATTTTAGACTAAAACAATATTTGGAATTTTAATAAATCCGTTAATTATGAATATATTATTTGGAAGTTATTTGAAAATAGTTTATAAAGTTTCAATCAGGCATTTAGATTTGTTCCACTGATTAGACTTTCCAATTAAAAAAGTTTAATTTTTAACGTTAAAATTTGAAAATTCGAAAATTGTGAATTGATTTCGAATCGGCTTGTCAAATCAATTATTAATAGCTTTTTAATTCTGAAATTACAGTTCAGTTTTAAAAATCATTAATTAATGCATATGTACCGTTGGTCAGGTGAAAATATTTTCCAACCAAAATCTTCGTTTTCAAACGCTTCTAATTTTTAATTGATTAGGTTTTGAAAGCTGGATTTTAAAATTCGTTTAGTTAAAATGTACACTTAAAAATGAGGATCGGAAATGGAAAAATTTTAAAGTGAAAGATTCTTAACTTACCCATTCTAAACAGAATAATATTAAAATTGAAAAAGATAACAATTTAACTAATTATTTAAAAAACGGTTGAAATTAAATTTGGTCCGATTTTTTTCACCCATTTCATAAGCTACTTATCCGCCTGATTAATGACAATTCTAATATAGTACAGAGATAAATATAATAAATTAAATAAACAAAATAAAAGAAAATTAGTGTGCAAGCTTGATACTGTATCATAATATTAAAATTTAGTATCAGGAGAGAAGGGCACAGCCCACCTAAACATTTTGAGACGGCCCTTCTGAGCGGGAAAGGGTCATGGACACATCTCGGGAAAACCTCTGCCTGCCACTTTTTTTCTACCCTTTTTTTCCTACACTTTTTTTTTCTATACCTTTTTCTACTACTGTGGCACGTGCCTTGCCTCATTAAACTCAAGATTATTCAATTCGATTTTTATCGCTGAAATATAATTTTTATTTACTTTCATGGGCAATATTAAAATCAGTGTACATTTCCCTGCAGTTCAAGCCATTATACGGCGCGATAGCTCTATCCAATTCCTAAATAAAAATCTTCAACAAATATGCTTGCAAAAACGACATTTTTGAATATTTTTAAATTTTAAGATCTCCACTGCATTTCAGACATGTTGTAGAGCATACCAGAATTTTTTCAAATTTTTTCCAACATATTATTGGCTGTGGGGTCATGTGAAAGTACAGGTTTTCGAGCAGTGGGTCTATTTACAGCATTTTTACTTGCATTTTGTTTAACAGCTCGGAAGAAAAATTTTTTAGAACAATTTCGAAAACAACATTTTGTTCGGAAAACTTCACAGATTCGCGTAATCGTCATTAGAACCTCCTAGCATTTTTTTCTGTGGAGATATTGCCTTCCAAAGTCGACGGTCGCCGATTTTTTGCGGCGATATTAGTTACAGCTGTCTAGAACTTGCGTACTCACTGAACGTAATTTATTGTATGCGGTCTTGTAATTATTCTATTTTTTTCACAAAAAAGGGTACAAGCGTTAATTACACTATTCTGATGAATCAGAGTCAGAATCAGCCGGAACAACTGGTATTTCTTGTAATTCTGGGGTATTTTCTGGAATCTTTTTTGATATAGTTGCAGAAATATAAGCATTTGGTCCGTCCCCTTTAGTATGTTCAATGCCTACCCTGAAATCAAACAAAAGTACATATAAATATGATAATATTCCAAATTAAATAAAAATATATTATCCGATATTTCGAAGGGTATACTTCCAGGCAGGATATTTTGTTTTGCAACACCCACCTCGAAAGTTGGATACTTTATTTGTCTCTATAATACGCAAAGCAAGGCATTGTAGTCAACGATGTGAGAAAAATATTAGCGCATGCGCATTTTAAAATACAGTTATTTGGCACATCAGTGCGTTAAGTTGCGCTTGTGTACTTTAGAGATACGAAACTTTGCGCACCAGCAAAGTTGGTAGGTTATGTTACAGGGCTCTTGTCACTGGATTGCAGTAGCCTTTAACTTTTACGGACGGCTGTTGCAAAAAATGGCATGTGATACACGAGCTAGGAAATTCACATGCGTAAGTAATCAAATGTGATTGTCTTTAAAGGAATTTTCCAAGTAACCTTTACCAAAATTTTCCCAAAAACCTGTGCAGGAACCTCTACAACAAATAACCAGTTGAGAAATATACCATGTGGATCCTTTCTTGGTTCAGGTTCCTTTTAGGGAGCCTTCAAACGTTCGCTCGACAATATACTTCAGAGGAACATTTTAGTAGGAGTGCACAACTCGTCGACCTAATGTTATACTAAGCCATGTCCCTCAACTATCAAGCTGAGAAAATAAGGTTTAAGGTTTAACCATATTATGCTCTATTACGTATTAAGCTGACGTGTAAAGCTGGTTTTTTACATACTGTAATATGATATTCAAAAAATTGAACTGCTTCCATTTAAAATATATCCTGCATCTGAATCCAGCTGAATTCAGTTTTGAAGCTTAAGAAACAGGAGGGAAAAGTGAAGGAATTTAAACAATGAACAGATTCCCTAGATATTTTAAAAAAATATTCTAAAACTTGACCTGCGGCGAACCATTTTTTTTTTACTATTTCTATAAAATTAGACTATTTTTGTCTTGAGTTAAAAAGAAAAATGCATTTTCCCGAAAATTGTAAGAATTTGGTTTTCCTTTCATTTCCTTAAAGACCAAATCACTCGCAACAGAGCTAAGGCGCTATCGAACTCTAGTTGATTAGTTCTTATGCAGGTTTATGAACAGTTTCATGCACAGGAACCCGTACTCGGGTACACCTCACATGTAGGACTCATGTAGAGGGTACTTCGCCAAATTCCTGTTCATAAAGCATCAATATTTACTGTACAGGTTCATGTGTGCGAATTTGTACGTAAACATGTGTAGGACCCTCAGAAGTTTCCTAGCAGGGATTTTCAGGCGGAATACAGTCGTGCTGGTGACTAAGCGACAGATAAATTTAAATTTTCAAATGTATTCTTAATTTTTTCTTGATTGCGAGTTTATTTAATTGATTATACACGGTGTACCAGCACTCAAGGTACATTTATATATTTTTAAATTCCTCATGAAAAATGGAATCAAAAATAATAATGTGAATTTGTTGTAAAGTTGATAATAATTCATGAGTAATTAACAATTGAAGATAAACCAATCAGAATCACGCGTTAGGTCGACGGCAGTTCATGTGCCATTGATGAGAGTGTGTGCGCAATAAAGCGCATATCTTTTTCTTTAGAATACACGTTGAATTATTTTAACCACCTTTTTCGAATATTTTGAATTCTGTAGAATTCACACGAATTTTCAGAATTCACTTTTGTAGCTCTTTGAATTATTTTTAAGCTTTCTTTAATTCTCTTAAAATATTTACAATACACCATAAATTATTTTGAATTTCTTCAAGTCTTTTGTATTCTACTGAGTTCTTCTGAATTCACTAAATTCTGTTAAATTTTCTAAAATCTTTGAATACTTTGAATTCTTTGGTATTCTCTTCTTTATTCATAACGTGTCCGTTACGTGTTTACATGACCTCCATTTCTTATAATACTTTCGCCTAAACATTTCATAATATCTTATCCTTACTATTTACAGTTATCTACAACTATTCACATAAGATATTATACCTAGATCCTTATTTCTATTTTTTACGATAGCGCAATTTGGGAGAGTGAGTGCAAACGAGAGAGAGAGAGCGAGAACGCAACTGCATCTTAAATCTACTTATTCTATTACAAAATCATTACTTACAAATCTTCACGTTTCTAATATGAGCGACCTCCGTTTCCTCTAGCCCCCTCCAACGTCTTCATCCACTCTTCCCCCAATCCATCCTCCCCTAGAATCTGTACCACATTCTTTTGTCAGCTTCCTTTATCTTCCATTCCTCTCCTATATCCTTTCCATACATGATCCTATGTTTACTCATCTCATTCACAGATTCTGCAATTTCTGTTCTCTTTTTTTCCCCCAATACATCCCTTTTCTTACCTCACTTGCCAATTTAAATGTTGCGATTATGTTTCATCTTCTCTCTCCCCATCCCTTTTCTAAATACATTGGTACTCCTTCCGCCTTCATCATCTAATAACATTTATTATATTTTGATTCCTTAATCATGCCGCATTTTTTATTAATTGTCTTTTCCTCTCCTGTTTTTCCAATTCTTCATAGTTTACTCCAGTCCCGTCTTCTATATCTCTAGCATTCAAGAACGCCCTCCTTTCTGCTTTCCATCTCGTTAATTCTATTGCTCTTCTCCTTTCTTCTACCTCTGTCAAACACTTTCTCGCTAATTCCCCTCCCTTTCCCTCCTATAGCGTCGTCCCGAATTTCCATGCCCTCTTTCCCGCTCTAGTACTTAATTTACCCCTTTCCGCTTCTTCTCTCATCATATATCCCGGCGTCCTCCAGTCTACCCCTAGCGTTCACCTTACATACCTTTCTTGCAAACTCTAAATCTCCTTCCTTTCTTTCCATACCGATATATCGGTTTTATAACCTGATTCCGGCCATACTTGCGTATCAAATAACCACATTCTCCTTCTCCAGTTCTTTTTAACCTTATTTTACTAATTCCCCATATCTGTTTCATTAATCATGCTGCTTTTTTTTCTTTTTTTCCTATATGAGTTCTGTGATCTCCATTTATTTGCAAGGTATCTCTCAAATATTTAAACTCATTTACTTCTTCTAACATTATTCCCTTCCATCTCCCCGTCCATTCTTTCTTTCTTTCCCCTCCTTTTCTCAACCTCATTATCTTTGTCTTTTCTACATTTGAATTCAACTTTTTCCCATCTAAGTATTTCTCTAATCCTGTAATCAAGCACGCCATCCCTTCTTCATCCTCTGCCATCAACACTATATCGTCCGCGTATGCCAGTGTACATATCTCTTCATTCCCTATCCTGACGCTTCCACATCCTTTTCTCTTAATTTTTACTTCCCCTTTTTCAGCATAACTTTTTATATCGGCCTATCTATCTTTTTTTCCCAAACTGTTTTCTCTAACCTCTCCGACAAAACAGTCACATATACTTCATACAATTTTATTATTAGTGTTACTCCTCTATAATCTTCAGCCTACTTCCTTTTGCCTTTATTCACGATGGGTACCACTACTCCTTCCTTCTATAACTCTGGCCACCCCTTTCCTCTCCGTACTCTATTGCACATTATCCATGCCCACTCCTTTTATTCTATCCCCCCATATTTCCAGACTTCATTTGGAATCTCATCTATACTAGCTGCATTTCCATCTTTCATTATCTCTAATGACTTGACTATTTTCGCACTTTTAATATCCTCCTCCTCATCTGTTTTCCTACCATATTTTCCTACTTTCCTCAACTTCCTCTCTGCCCCTTCTAGTAATTCCATGAAATACTTTTTGCATTTTATCATCTTAATATCCTGGTTTACTCTTTACCGTCTGCTTCTCTCTCTATTTACGACATTGAAAACCTCTTCTTCCGTCCTAGCCTTCTGCGACTCTTCTTCAAACCTTTTATTTTCCTTCTCTTATTTTTTGATGGCACAATTCAGTATACTCATTCTTTTTTCTCTTATATTTTTCTCCACTACTTGTCAATTTTCTCCATTTTCTTGATTCCCTTCTTACTTCCTTCTGCTTCTGTTTACATTCCTCATCCTGTTCACTTCTATCCCAACCATCACCAACTTCCTTTTTGCTTGTGTACTTTAATACTCTTTTTATTTCTCCTATCATTATTTCCATCTCCTCGTTTACATTTCCTTCCCCCATTTTGATATTCCTGACCTTTTCCTTAAACTGCTCTTTACCTCCTATTGACCAATCCCCTCTTCCTGCTCTTATTACTTTTGCTTCCATTTTAGACTCATTGTTATTACTCTTTTCTCCCTGTAATGTCACTATTATGCAAAAGTGATCCGAATCTCTATAATTCTCTACCTCTAGTTTCTTTACCTTCTCTGTTACATCGTCGGCCACTACCACATAATCAATTGCCGTTCTCCTTTCTCCTCCTGAACGGGTATATTCCCTTTTCTCATCCCTCTCTACATTTCCGTTTAATATAACCATCTTATCTCCTCTAGGTTCTTTAACAATTTCTTTCCCTCCTAATTCAGTATCTTGTCTTTGGATTATCTTTCTCTATCTCCTGTTCTTGCAATGAAATATCCTTCTATTACACAGCTCCACAAGAAAAAATCGAGAAAATTACCCCTGGAGTCTGGCTATGTGTATAATATGTTTTCGGGGTCGCTAAGTCCAAATTCGGGGTCCGTTTTTCTACATCACGTCAGATTTCGTCCCTAACCTAAAAAAACGTGAAAATGGCTGACTTACGGTGAAACATCATTCGTACCTATGAAAAGTGGTCATATCCTATGTTTTCAAAGTCGCTGAGTAGGAATTCGGAGTTCTTGTGGTTCTATGACGTCACAATTTGTCCCTAACCTAAAAAAAATGGTTTATTGGTAATTTTATGT